>PVJC01010328.1:0-43932 GCA_004026665.1 Murina feae
TCTAATCTAATAAAAGAGTAATATGCAAATTGACCCTCACTCCATTATATCCACAAGCCATGCCCACAAGCCATGCCTACCAATCAGGAGCAAAAATGCAAATTAACTAAACTAAGATGGCGGCAGCCATGGACCTGCAGTTGCCCTGGGCAATGGAGGAAGCCAGGGCCCTGCAAACCCTGAGCTTTACTTGAGGCTACGAAGTTTCAGTTATAGAAGATAAACCCCAGACACCTGCTGGGCTGGGACCTTGGGTTGCCAGGGGCAACCCAGCCTTTAAGTGGGGGATGGGTTGGGGGGAGGGAGCAACAAAGTTTCAATGATAGAAGTTAAATAAATCCCAGATAGCTGCTTCCAGCCAGGCACCCCAGTAGGGACCCGAACCCTGAAGGGGCTGTGGGCAGCCTGAAATGGCCATCAGCCCCTCAGCTAGGCTGGCCAGGCACCCAGCATGTGGACATCCCCGGAGGGGTCCCAGACTGTGAGAGGGCACAGTCCAGGCTGAGGGACCCCCCCAAGTGCACAAATTTTGTTTGTTTATAAAAAGAAATGAAATATTGACACATATGGACTAACCTTGAAAACATTGTGCTAAGTGAAATAAGCCAGTTTCAAAAGACCACATATTGTATAATTCCATTTGTATGAAATATCTGGAATAAATAAATCCATGTAGATAGAAAGTAGAGTAGTGGTTGCCAGGGGCTCAGGAAATTGTGGGTAAATCAAGAGCGACTGATAATCTTTTTGGAGTAGTGAGAATGTTCTAAAATTGATTGTGGTAGTAGTTGCACAACTTTGTGAATATGCTGAAAACTATTGAATTATATACTTTAAATTGGTGAACTTTATGGTATATAAATTACATATCAATAAAGCTGTTGAAAGTAAAAAAAAAAAAAAATGTTTACCTGTTTCTGATAGAGAATAATCATCAACTAGCTAGGTCAGCCTGGAGTTTTGAGGGTGGCTGTGTCCACAGAGGGTTAGGGTTGGGACACTGCCTCTTAGGCCTCATGCTGCTTATACTCAAGGCACTGGAACATCCACTTGGGTCTTTCTTCACTTAGACTAAAGCCCAGGCTTTCCTAGTCCTTTGGAAGTGACCTTCCTATTTAAAGTCAAGATGAAATCTTACCTACCTGTTAAAAGCATGTCCTTAAACGGGGGTTTCAGACTTAATGCACTGCAAGGTGAAGGCAAGGGGCGTTTTGATTTGGTGTCCCAGGTGTGCAATGTTCCTTGGCCCCAGTGCACTTACACAGGCCGGTAACAGAGTGACTACAGGGAGATGATGGCACAAAATCCCGCCGTTCTCTTCCAGAGCCACCTAAGGCCTTTCAAACCCTACGTCCTCTTTATGAATTTAGAGCATCATTGAACTCTTCCTTTTACCTGGATAATTTCTCCCTCAAATCTGACCCTTTCTACAAGTTTTCTATTGTCAGTAGGGATCCCTGGCCTCAGTTCCGTTTCACCCACTGCCAGTGGCTGTTTCTATGTGCACAGCCTGCGCGGCTCTCTTGGGGGATTCCTGAGCCTTCATGTCACTCACCAAATAACCATAAATACAGGGGAGCTGAGGTCTCCTAAATTCATTCCTCAGTGACTTAGGTGAATTTTTTTTTCATATTCTGAAAATTAAAAAAAAAAACCCCACAAAACCACGTTTCCTTTAAAATTAAAAATTAAAACTTCTTGTTCAAAAATAGAAGAAAATTAAGTGTGATCATTATAAGAAAGAAGAGAGGAACATGTTTTATGAAAAGACATTTCCTTCTCTAAAGGTCAAGGTAACCTATTGCTAGTTAGTTCCTTGCAGTAGGAATTTCTTTTTTAAAATACACTTAATCGTAGTAACCTTTTTCTTATAGAAACAATTGTGATAGGCAGATTTTCATCAAGCACTGGCTGAACAAGTGCGGCTTGACACCAGTAATAACTTGCATCATTTCCTGGGACCAACGCCATTCTTATTGCATACGAAACACCGTCCTGCTGACTGAGGTGTAAGTGATGATAGAAGATGATAGTAGTATGGATGGCTGCTCACTTGGAGTGTCTGGTGAGGAACATCTCAACTCCTTCGGTTGGGCCTTTGAAATTACATCTTCCCACTGCTTAAAGGCATGTGGCCAAGATGACTTTGATTTCATTACCCTGCCCATTTGTTCTTGTTTGGATTCTGTATATTCCAGAGTAAGGACTCTCTTCCACCCAGTGTTACTGCTTTATCTTTCTCTTTCTCATTATCCACTATTACATTTCAAGTCAAAGTGAAGTTTTGACTGTTTGAAACACTGGTCTCTTAAGGATGTATCACTGTGAGGAGAAAATGATCTTACAGAAGTTGAAGCAGACTTCACCTCTGCTGTCAGATCTGAAGGAAAGGGATGTTTAAAATGTTGTCCCTTTTAAGCAGTGCCACTGTAGTAAGAGAAGAGAGGAGGCAGTGCCCTGCCTCTCACTCCCTACTGAATCAAGCTTGAAAAGGTTTCTGGGATCACTAGAGAAATGAGCTGCTGGGGAGTACAGAAAGGCCCTCAACAGTGCTGGCATGTGCTAGACACCATGTGGGCTCACAGGCATCGTCTCTGCACATTTAGTCCACCCGAACTAAAACTAGAGACTGCTAGTTTCACTTTATTTACATCTGATGATCAGATGTGGTAGGTGACTTGCCTTGGGTTGTGTCGCTTTAGAAACCTGACTTAGAGATTGCTGTTCCTCCTCTCCACCACCCCTCCAGTCCTTAAATCTCCCCTGGCAGCCCCATGAAGATGAGCAGCACCTGGCTCTGGGTCCTCAGTGAAAGCTTCAGTTCTAGTACTGAATCCACCCTACACCCACGCTTGAACAGAAATGCTGAGGGTCAGTGGTCCTTCCAAACCAAAAGCCAAGGACAGTCCCATCAGAGACTTTCCTACACTCTGCTTTCTGCGGAGTCCACAGCTCAGTAGAGCTAAAGCATCATGTCTGACAGCCACTGGTAATTTACCTATTTCCTAGCACTTTTCAATCTTAGATTCTGTTTGTAGGTTCACACCTATGCTTCTATACCATTGTGGCAGGTATATTTTTTGTTTCTACTTGGCAAGTGAGGAAACATAGCTTAGAAAAGTATGTATAGTTTACTCAGTATACCAGTAATAAAGTGCCTTAAATGCATTATTGATATCATATCTAGACTCATTCATAAATAGCTAAGTTTCATAAGTGACTAAATTCTCAGTGATAGTAGTGGTGTGAGCCAGAGTACTGGAGACATGCGTATATGGAAAGAGGACCTTGTCCACTCACATCTACTTCAGATCTGCCATGCTTTGCTATGTAACAGGTTTATAGAAGGCAGTGGAGCTTAAGGTCTGATCTCCATGCTTCTAGTCTCTACAATGAGAATAATAAACCATCCTATGATATTTTTGTGGAATTTAAGTAAGGTGATGCATATTAAATTCCTAGATCAGCCCATGACATGTTGACAGGATTTTAAATAATTTCAGGGTTTGGTTTCTCTTGGGGATACATGCAAGTGAGCCTTCTCTATCTCTGATCCAAGTGGTGTCTCCTTTTGAACTCATGTCCATTGTTATGACCATCAGTTCATTTACTTGTAGGATGCCCAGTCATTTGGGCACTGGCCTCTCCCACAGGTGGGAACCTGTTTCCATGTTCTGTTCCCAGTCTTCTCCTTGAACTTCATCATCTCATTTCTATCCAATTCCCAGACAGAAATAGTGGAACTCTCAAATTAAGCTTACTAAAGATGAATTAATTACAAAGGATCAGTTTACAAAGATAGGTATAGAATGTCTGTAAACCATACACACACATACAAACACACACACACAAATGGTGCAGTAACTCAAGACTAGACACAGCAGAGAGGGAACAATTATTGGGGCCCGGAAGGACAGTTGGGTAGTGGAAGCTGCCTTGATGGAGCCATGATATTGGACACAGTCAGACCAAAATAACCGCAAAGGTGAAAGCGGGAGGAATAAATGTCCTGATCTCATTTGTCTTTCTTCTCTGATCTATTTCTGAGATGCTGGAGTGTGAACCCACAGGAACACTGAGATATCATCTTCACAATCTTCCTATGTGGACAGAGCAGGAAGAAGAATGGTGAACTAGAGAGGCAATTGGAAGATAACTGGTGTGAATCAATTTCCTTTCATAGTCTCATCTTGTCTTGATGACCCCATCAACCACACCCATGGACTTCACTCCTCTTTCACTTCTTGATCATGAAGATTCATTTTCCTCTATTGTTTCCAACCTTTAACTCCACTGCTTGGATCTGTTTTCTGACCTCTCTCAGCCAGTCTTCCTCATGCCTTGGGCCTTTTCCCATGGCCCATGGTCCTGTCCCATATACACCCATGTCAGTAAAGATGAAACCCTTCTCTGATATAATAGTCCATAATTACCTGTCTTTAATATACACAAGTATTTCCTGAACCTGACTGTTACATGCTAGCTGGTTTGACTATCATCTTTGTAGATAAATATAAAGTGTCTGATCTCAAATAATTTTTATTCTGAAAGGGGAGACAATATGACCATGAGTTGTGCTATTATTAGTAATGCTATATATAGATGTAATTTATCATTCACTCTGTGCAGATGAGATATATTGTTTTTTAATTATTTAAATAATATTGTGATGTAACTAGGAACACTTTCATTTTCTAGAAGACAAAAGAACACTGATAAACATAAGCAACCCACCAAAAACTTCACACTAGTTAATGGCAAAAGTGAAATTTGAATTTATGGCTATCTGAGGCCAACATTTTCCTTCAGTTACAAGATGTGTATGGTCTAATGCAAAGTATAATAATAAAAAAAGGAAAATGTGTTTGGTGGAGAAGAGCAGAATATGTATTGAGTTTGAGAAATCCTACAGACTGAATGTTTGTGCTCACCTCCAATAAATTCTTATGTTTAAGCACTACCCCCCATGTGATGGCATTTGGAGATGGGGCCTTGGAAGGTAATTAAAATTAGATGATGCATTCAGGGCAGATCCCTGACTGATGGGATTAGTGACCTTATAAAAGAGGCACTAAGATGTTTGTTCTCTCTTTCTCTGCCATCTAAGAAGACAGTGAGAAGGTGATTATTTACAATCCAGGATCTTGGACTCCTCAGCCTTCAAAACTCTGAAAAAATAGAATTTCTTTTGTGTATATAACTCAGTCTATGTTATTTAATTATGGCAGCCAGCTGATTAGGGCATATTTTGGTGCAGAGAAGTTTGGATGCTACTGTAACAGATGTCTGAACATGTGGAAATAGCTTTGGAACTGGATAATGAGTAGACACTGAACGAATTTTGAGGTTTGTGCTAAACATATAGACATCAGACATAAATTTGGTGATATAGCAGATGTAAATTTTACTGAAAATGGGAGGAAAGGCAATTCTTGTTAGAAAGTTGTGAAGGACATGGCTGAATCATGGCCCAGTGTTTTGTGGAAGATAGAACTTGTGAGAAAACAAATTGAATATTTAGCTGCAGTGATTTTTAAGCAATGCATTATATGAGTTAGATTTGACTCTCCTGATTAGTTATAGCAAAATGGAAAAGGAGAGAGGTGAATTGAAGAAAAATGTGTCGAACAAACAAGAACCAAAATAGAAAATTTTAGAAATGTTGTAAAGAAAACATTAAGGGTTAAAAATCATCATTAAAAAATCATTTGATAGACTTTAAACTTAATTATCTATCTCAACAGAAACCAGAAATTGAGATGTGACCATACCAGCAGAGACACTGCCAATTTGAACTAAACGAACAGGATTGGTGGGATGGAATAACTATTGCTGGACTTCTTGCATTGTGCTGGATGGGGCCACAGAGCTACTGGCCTGTGAAAGTGTATATCTTCAAGAATAAGAAAGACGGACCTCAAAGGTAATTTAGAACTCATCAGAAGATCAGAGACCCAAGGCAAAAGGGCTTGGGGCAAGGCTAGTCCAACTTGCTTTTAAACCTGCAACCGCTGAAGAGTAGAGCTGCAAAGGTGGGGCAGCAGTTATAGACTTTATAGATCCTATAACGAGTTACTGCTCTACTTCAAAATTGCTTGTTTAGAGCTTTATGGAAAACTTGGGAAGATTTGTAAATCCATCTATTGTTATTTCCTTGGGGTTTGCTGGGGAGAGGAGACCCTCTGGGCATCAATTCTCTGATTAGGGAGTGGAGATGTTTTGAGGAAATTGAAGTCAACTGATTTCGATTCATTCATTCATCCACTGTGAGTCTGTGCCACCTTAGTCAAGCAATAGTGAACAAGACTGAGCCATGCCTGCCGGGAATCTGTATTATAGCTAGTGAAGAAATGAAATAAACAGGTACGCAAACCAAAAGATGACATGTCACATGGTGAACAGTGTATGAAAGAGGTAAAGCAACATTGTAGGTATATAATATCATTGGTTTTGTGGGAAGGGAGGAGGAGGAGCCTGGTGAACACTGCTAAGGCTTCTCTATGATCAAGTGAATGCCATTGGAGTTGAAGCCTGAATGGTCAAAATGCTGTGGGGAGTGCCAATGAGGCTGAGGCAACAGCAAGTAAGAGGGAGGGATACTTTTCCAGATGTGAGAAAGAAGGAAGAATGTGTACTGTTAGTGAGACAAGCATCAGGTAAGAACAATGAAATGGAGCCAGAAAAACCCGTTAAAAACTAAAAAACAAAAGAGAAGACCTTTTACTTTTTTTCTGTGTTTTGTGTGTGTGTGTGTGTGTGTGTGTGTGTGTGAGAGAGAGAGAGAGAGAGAGAGAGAGAGAGAGAGAGAGAGAGATGGAAAGAACAAGATTATATTTTATTTTATTTACTGCCAAGGTTTTATTTTATTTATTTTTATCCAACACTATTCTGTTAGTTTCAGGTATACAGTACAGCAGTTAGACATTCATATACTTTACTTTTTCTCATTCTTTAAGAGCACTCACTATGGGAAACCAACGTCTCACTCAATTTGCTCCCATTGCTCCTCTGCACACAAAGGCCCACTGAGCTGGTATAAACTAAAACAGCAAGAGTTGTCTGCAAGTTAAAGCACTGGGGTTGACCTCCATGCCGCTAAGTTCTACATGCAACATGGCCTTCTAATCTCATTGGAGATCAGGCATGTCTTCAATCTGCTATTCAACTGGGTTTCTCTGTGCCTTTACTAATTATCTCTTCATAAAATAATTTCATCACTACTCCACAGTAAATATTCTACTTATCCTTCAGCTGCAATGCCAGTTCTCTTGTGAAATCTACCCCAATCTCCAAAATTAGGTTGAGATTTTAAACGTCTTTTTTTATCACACTACTAGAGGCCCAGTGCACAAATTCGTGCATGGGTGGGGCCCCCTGGGTGGCCTGCAGGAATTGGGCAGAAACTCACAGTTCAATGCCACCTGCAGCTCCCACCTGCTGCTCCCTGTTTTAAATCATTGAAAATGGTTATTTTTGATGTTTTGCCAAAAGTCAGAATATGTGTTTGCTTTACAATCACATTTATCCTCAAGGAATTTCATATCAATCCTTTTAGCTACCTTACCCAAATTCTCTCCAGGAAGAGGTAGAGAGGCAAGATTTGAACCCCAGCAGGCTGAACAAGACACTTTTGGAAGTTATTTGGCATCAGTACTGTCAGCATTAGTCAATGTCTCTCCTTTATTCTGCATTTTCTCTCAGAAGATTACTGATAGATAAGCATCCAGCTCACAATGAGTAATAAAATATTTATGTTTTCCCTCCAAAAGATTAAGGTGTTTTATTTGCATTTATTTACAGAAAATACATTTCTGACTCAATTAAGAGGACTTTTTAGATCATCTCACAGCTCAGAAAAGCCACATAGAAAACCAATCTAGTTATAGTATAACACAGTTATATAATGGGGTATGTATCATATTTTTGTACCAAGTAGAAAGAGATTTGACATTTTGAGATGAAGTTCTCAAAGCTGATGCTAATGAAATTTCTAAAAGGAATAACATGTTTCCTTAATCTATTGGTTTATAGTATTGAAGATATACTTGCACAGTACAAATGTTAGAGTCAATAGACCTAAAATTTAGCCAGACATGGCTTGGGAGCTTGCATTTATGATGGAGTGTTATGGTAATGTGGGATTCACTACATTTTTCTTACAGTGTGAGCCTGTCTTGTATTATCAACTTTACCCCATGAAATTTTCAAATGAAATTCCATTTTTTTCTCACATCAGTCCGTTAAAAGCCTCTGCAGTTAGTCCTGCAACTCTCAGAAGACTACCTAGCTGGAGAAGTAGTCACTAAAACCAAATCACCTCAATAAAAGCACACTTTACCGTTCAGGTTCCATCTAGGTACATATAGAAGACCAGAACTTTGATTTACTAAATAATAAAGTCAGATTTATTTTTATACATGAACAGGGCCACAGATCTCAGAGTACAAAGAGGCCATGTTATTATGTCTTAGAACTGGGATGGGGAAGACAACATAGATGGAGGTTTTAGCACCAGCTGCCCTTAAATTGCAGTTGTTCTCCCTGCCACAACGTGTCCTTGTAAAATATAGGATGTGCAGCCCTGGGGTCTTGGTCACCCCTTGTGTGGTCAAACATCTCTCCACATGCAGGTTTACTTGGGCAGCATGCATCTTCTCTGTCATGAGTGCTGTGGACGTGTCAGCTCTACAGATTGAAGATAGCGATCACCTTGCAGAAAGAGATGACCTTTCTTCTCAGGGTACTTCTAAGCAGGGGCTCACATAATATTTTTAAATAGATTAATTAGTTCATTAATTAATAACAATTACCATTATTACCATTTTTATTATCTAAAGTTTACTATGTACTACATACAACTTGCACTTAATACCCTGACTCTCACAACCCCCAGTGGTTAATCTCATGTCCCTCACTGTACAGATAAGAACACGAAGGCATGGAGAGGCGTGTGATGTGCCCACAGCTGCCACAAGAGCTGGGATTCAAGGCCAGACACTAGAGGCCACACACTTACCCATTCAAGCCACCCTCTCCACTGTGGTGTGCAGGCATCCTCCACAGCTGGTTGGGTGTGGAAGGGTTTCCTCTTTCCAGCATCCTCCGTCGGGCCCTCCTATGGAGAAAGCCCTGTCTGTCCCCAGGCATAACTCTAATCCTAATCCAAAGGCAAAGGTGAGTGCAGTGGGACAGGCCACCTTTGAACAGAGACCTCTGTGCTCACCGTCTCCAGGGCTGTTCTCTTTCCAGGGCTGGAGGATCAGTGTCCCTTCCCTCTGCACTGAAGCAGCTCAATGACTGGTTCTGACTGGTGTGGAAGTCACTGTTGTTCCTTGAGGCTTAATTATCTGCAAATGATGACCCTGTAACATTCTCTTCCCCACATGAACCTCGAGGATCTCATGATTCAGGCAGTGCAGCCAAGATTTGGCGGGATTTCATTAGAGGGGAGTTGAGCGGCTGAGTAGAGCCCAGTCTCCCACCCCTACCCCACCTATGGACAAGGGAGATAAAAATAAATACATTCGTATTATGTTGAGGGATATTTAGTTTAATGTTTTCCAACTTAGCCTATCTTAATTTACACAGGTATTTTCATGTGCATGGCCCTGACAGGTGTAAGGAATGCCCCATTCATTGTCAGTGATCAACTTCAGTAAAACCTGGCAGACTCAGAAGGAAGGCAAAAGAAATTTCACTACTATAACCAGCTGAGGAAATGAGAAAGGTGGGGTTTAGGATTATGACTGAGGAAACTAAGACAGTGGAAAGCCTGTCTTAGACCAAGTGGGTAAGGGAGCAATTTCAGTGCTCAGAAACCACACTGAGCGGGCACAACCTGGAGTCTCTTTGTCACACAGACAGTCACCTTACTTAGAGTCCATCCGAGACCACTTGGAAGGACACTGCTGTGATGCCTACTGGTGAATGGTGAGTCCAGGTGTCAGATGGTGTCCAATCATAGCCAGCAGAGCCACACTCCCTGTGCCAGCTGAATGGATGTGAGCAGGACATCCTCACCTTCTCACATGGCCTCAGACCCGGGGGTTTCCTTTTCCTTTTAAAACCAGTTCTTATATTCGCCAGTATGGGAGAAATTATGCAGTTCTATGCTTTTTAAAAATTTTAATTATTTATCTATGAGCTCTCATATAGTGGCTGAATTGGATAGCATAATCATATTTTATTGTATTTCTGTAATAATTTCAGGAGCCTCCTTATTCCCAGGTTATGGTGTGCAGGTGCATGCTATTGCACAGATGCTGTAATAAAGGGGGTTTGTAAATAGTATCCTGGCTGCTGGGTCAAAGGATGTGTACATTTTTATATTAAAAATCATTGCCAAATTGGTCTCTGGAAATTTTGCACCAATTTACAGTCTCATCAGCTATTATGAGACGCCGTGTCTCCACAAGGTACTGGGAATTATTAAGCTTTTATTTTTACTTTTTTGATAGGAGAAAACTCTTTATTTTATTGCAGTTCTGGTTTGCATTCCTTTTGTGACTGTTTTCATATGCTTATCGGCCATTATTCAATACATGAAAAGCTGCTTACATCTTTTGTCCACATTTTATTTTGGATTGTTTATCTTTTCTTATGGATTTGTGTAAGTTATATTAGGATAATGAAATTAGCCTTTTATCTACTACTGTGTTGTGATTACAATTTCTCACTTATGTTCAGTCATTAGATTTTGTTCATATATGATTGTTTTGTGCCATAAAACTACTTGACACATAAAATAGTGTTCCCAGTCAGATAATTTAGATTTGAATTACTAGGCTGCTGTTTTACTGGCATTATGATCTTGGGCAAGTTATTTCACTTCTCTGTGCCTCAGTTTTCTCATTTTTAAAATGGGCATAGTAAAAAAAGTAATTCAGCCCTGGTAGGTGGCTCAGTTGATTGGAGAATCATCCCATAGACCAAAAGGTTATGGTTTGAATCCTGGTCAGGGGACAAACCTAGTTTGCAGGTTTAATCCTCAGTCTTAATGCTTATGAGAGGCATCTGATTGATATTTATCTTTCATATGTCTCTCTGTCTCTCTGTCTCTCTCTCTCTCTGTCTCTCTCTTGCTTTTACTTCTCTCCTCCTTCCTTCCTTCCTTCCTTCCTTCCACTCTTTCTCTCTAAAAAAAAAAATCAATGGAAAAATTGCACTGAGGTGAGGATGAACAACAACAAAAATCAATAAAAACATACCCTTGTATGAGGATTTTAATAAAATAGAACCAATTCATAGGATTCAATGAGAATAGATAAGCTTATTATAGTAAAACTGTAGCATAATTTATAAATTATGATACTTGTATATTAGCTTTCATTTTATTCCTCTACGGTCAAATTTATCAAACATTTTCTTTATAGATTCAGAGTAATGAATCTTGATTGGATATCAGAGATTCTTAAGATATAAACTACAAATTTTTCAAAAGGCACATAACGGGAACAAATAATAATTGAAATAACAATTCTCAGATGTATTTGGTCATGGATTTTACCTAGTGCTAATTAATTAAAAGTATGAGTGTATGCCTGGGACTCTATGATGTACCAGCAACTTGAAATATTTCAGACTTTACACTCATAGGAAAAAAGTGCATATCTCCAGTGATTTTTGTTCTGAGGAGGCTAATTATTTCTTATTTGGGCTTGAAATTTTAAGGGACTCTCTTGTCCATGAAGTTCTTCCCATGACTGGCCCTGAATGCCAGGTGAAGAAGTGGCACCTAATGCCTACACATGCCCCGTACCTTTCCCACATGGTCCCCTCAGATGCTGGAGCTCTCTTGTGCCCCTTGGGTGTTTGTGTAAGACACGCAATAGAAGGAAGGATTTGCCTGAGTTGTACATAGGGTGCAAACTCTGCTTGGCAGGGAACTGAACTAGAAGTTCCCGTGTCCAAGGAGACCAACGTGTCAAGAACAACAGAATCACCTGGTTCTTAGTCTTTCCATGCAAATTATGATTGGTTCAAGAAAAGGGCTGGACTGAATATTGACATTGGTTCATCTTATGAATTTTTTTACTGTAGTATAAAAGCTATAAGCACTCAGTAGAAACTGTACTGGAATTCTACATTTTGGTAATTCACAGGGCTAACAATATGTGGTATGATACTCTCTTGCGATGCTGGGTAACAGCTGCAGAATGATTTTCCCCAGCTATAGGCTGTTAGTGTTCTGAGCATGTTTAAGGTAGGGTAGGCTAAGCTAGGATGCTTGGTAGATTAAGTGTATTCATTGCATTTTTGACTTACAATATTTTCAGTTTTCCATGGGTTTATTGACATAACCTTGCCATAAATTAAGACACTTCTTTATTGTCAATGTGGCTGGACAGGCTTTTACATTTTGTAAAAGTTCCAAAGCGGAAGCACACCCCTCCACTTCCCTTCATCTCAGTCAACAAGTTTCTCTCAGTAGCATGGACTTGAGAATGGACATAGAGCTATAGCTGGTTTGGCTCAGTGGGTAGAGCATCAGCCTGCAGACTGAAGGGTCCCAGGTTTGATTCTGGTCAAAGGCACATACCTCAGTTGCAGGCTTCTCCCTGGCCCAGGCCCTGGTGAAGGAGGCAAGCAATTGATGTGTTTTTCTCACAGCGATGTTTCTGTCTTTTCCTCTCTCTTTCTAAAAAATCAATGGAAAAATATCCTCTAGTGAGGATTATAAAAAATAAAAGTGAACACAGAACTAGACTCAACTTCCAGTTCCATCATTTAACCCTAAATTGCCTTCACATTAAAAGTAGAAGTTAATATGAAACAATTGGATTATTAATGGGATTAAGTCACAGAAGTGACCTATGTGAGTGACCGGAGCCTGTTTTCTACCTACTGGTGTTCTTGTGCCTAATCACTCCCTTCATATCAAATGTAATCACATCACAGATGTGAAAAGAGAAGAGCTCATTTTGAAAGGTCTCAGCAGGTCACAATCATTGTGCAAGGATCCCACAAGCCACTGTTGTCTTCACTCCTGAAGACATACTACCCCCTCCCACATGGAGGCAGAGCAGCTGTGAGGGTAGCAACTTGCTTCTGTGAGGCCTCATCCTACCTGACTGTGCACCCCAGCCTTATCTGCAACAGGAAATCAAATCTTTGTAAGCCATGTGCCCTGGAGCTGTTATGCTCAACTTTTTCAGTGGTGCCTAAGAAGTATTCCTCAGGATGTTTTGTAACGGTGCCCTGCAAGAATAAACAAGTGCTGATCAAATCCCAGCACCTTCAGGATTTGATTTAGCAAATATTTATTGAGGATGTAATAATGTGTTTGTGGCTCTGTGCTAATAAGCTCTGTCACAGACAATGTACTGCTGAGGAAATTAAAGATTTTACCTATACATAGAATTATAACAGTTACAGTAAGTAATATCATATGTTAAACACTAGTGCCTGGCAGAGAATAAGCGAGCACTAAATGTCTAGCAGATGCCATCAATACCATCTGCAATAAAACATAGATAATATCTTTTAAAGTAGGTAGTATTGAGTTGGACTGCCCTTTGTGTTGTGTGTATGTAGACTCAGTATTGAATCTACCAGATATTAATGGATTGTCATCTTTCTATATGATAATAAGCCTTTAAATACAAAGCAATCACCCTTGTAGCATGGCAAGGTACTTAAAAGTCCTAGCAAGTTGTTATTCTCAACCCACTGTTGCCCACTGTGTTTAAATTTCACAGTGTTGAGAGGGCAGGTGGAAAAGGATTTTGTTTTGAATCCTCACCCAAGGATACGTGATTTGTTGTTGTTTATTTTTTAAATTTATTTTAGAGAGAGAAAAGGAGAGGAAGAAGAGAGGAGAGGAGAGGGAAGAGAGAGAGAGAGAGAGAGAGAGAGAGAGAGAGAGAGAGAGAGAGAGAGATATTTAAGAAAGAAACATCATTGTAAGAGAAAAAAAATTGATCAACTGGGAATAGAATTTGCAATTTGCCTTGATATGTTCCCTGACCAGGAATTGAACCTGCCACCTTTTGGTGTACAGGATGACACTTCAACCTATGGAAACACACTGGCCAGGACAACAAAGGAACAGAATAAAGAACCTAGAAATAAATCCTTGCCTTTACAGTCAATTAATATTAGACAAAGGACGCAAAACCATACAATAGGGTAAAGATAAATCAATAAATGGTGTTAGAAAAATTGGGCAGATAGATGCAAAAAAATGAAACTAGACCACTTTCTTACATCACACACAAGATTAAACTAAAAATGGATTGAATATTTAAATGTTAGACTGGAAACCATAAAAATTCTAGAGAAAAACGTAGGCAGTAAAATCTCAGACATTTCTCAAAGCCATATTTTTATGATATATTGCCTCAGACAAAGAAAACAAACAAACAAAAAAAAATGAAGGGCACTACATCAAACTAAAAAGTTTTGCACAGCAAGGGAAACCATCAAGACAATGAAGAACCATTACAAACCCCCAGAATGGGAAAACATATTCATTCAGACATCTGATAGGGACTTAATATCCACAAGTTATAAAGAACTTATGAAACTCAACACACACACACACACACACACAAGCACACGCACGCACACGCACACTCTAACTATGCAATGAGCAAAGGACTTGAGTAGACTCTTCTCCAAAGAGGACTTCATTTGGCCAATAGACAAATGAAAGGATGCTCATTATGAGATAGTTGCAAATTAAAACCACAATGAGGCATCACTTCACACCTGTCAGAATGGCTGTTATCAATATATCAACAAAACAAATGTTGGTGAGAATATGGAAAAAGGGAACCCTCATGCATTGTTGATGGGAATTCAGGTTGGTGTAGCCACTGTGGAAAACAGTATTGAGTTACCTCAAAAAATTAACAGTAGAAATGCCTTTTGACCTAGCAATTTCACTTTTGGGAATAAACTTCAAGAAACCAGAAACGCTAATTCAAAAGAACATATGCACCCCTATGTTCATTTTAGCATTATTTGCAATAGTCAACATCTGGAAACAGCCCAGGTGCTTGTCAGAAGATGAGTAGAACAGAAAGCTCTGGTACATTTACACAATGGAATACAGCTTGGCCAAAAAGAAAGAAATGTTACCTTTTATGACAGCCTAGTTGGGCCTGGAGAGTATTATGCTAAGTAAAATAAGCTAGTCAGAGAAGGCAAAGTAGCATAAGATTTCATTTACATGTGTAATAATGAGCAAAACAAACAAACAAACAAACAAACAAACAAAACAATGTGGAGACAGACTCATGGATACAGATAACAGACTGACAGCTGTCAGTGAGGAGGGGGTTGAGGGCTGGGGGAGAAGGGATTAAGCAAAGAAAAAATGAAAGACTCATGGACACAGAGAACAGTATGTGGGGGGGGTTAGGGGGAGGAGGTAGAAGAGGGTATAGGGGGGATAAATGGTGATGGAAGGAGACTTGACTTGGGGTGGTGAACACACAACACAATATACAGATGATGAATTGTATAATTGTACGCCTGAAACCTATCTAAACTAATAAAAGCGAAATAGTAAAAATAACCGTTTCTTCAGGACAGGGTAAGCCACGCCCACCAGCCAATCAGAGTGGCTGCATGCAAATTGACCCAGCCAAGATGGCGGCTGGCAGTCACAGAGACAGCAGCGGCTCAGATGGCCTGGCACGGCCAGGTGCAGCACAGGCCGTTGGAGGCGGCTGGGGAGGCAACGTGGAAGACAGGATCAGGGGGCCATGAGACACCAGGACCAGGGGGCACGGTGAGCAGAGGCATCTGGGACCCCCCAGCCACCACCCTGGCCAGGCCTAGGCTGAGGCAATGGCTGAGGAAGACGGGATGAGGGGGTGCGGAGAGCAGAGGCATCGGGGATCCCCAGCCAGCACCTAGGCCAGGCCTCGTGGAAGACAAGACAAGGGGGCGTGGCAAGCCAGAAGTATCAGGGACCCCCCAGCCTCGGCTGGGGCAGTGGCTGCGGAAGACAGGATGAGGGGGCGTGGTGAGCCGGAAGTATCAATGACCCTCCAGCCACAGCCCCGGGCTGGGCCTAGGCTGTGGCAGTGACTGAGGAAGATGGGAGGAGGGAGTGCGGTGAGCAGAGGCATGGGGACCCCCAGACAGCACCTAGGCTGGGCCTTGGCTGAGGCGGTGGTTGTGGAAAACAGGATGAGGGGGCGCAATGGTGGCCGGGCCTAGGCTGGGGCAGTGGCTGCAGAACCAGGGGGCATGGGGATACAGAGGCATCAGGGACCTCCCCAGCCACTGCCTCAGCTGGCCTTGGCCTGGGCAGCAGCTGCAGAGGACGGTACCAGGGGGCCAGAGAGCCAGAGGTATCGGGGAGCCCCCAGGCACCGCCCTGGAAAGCCTCAGCTGGGGCAGTGGCTGGGAAAGACAGAACAAGGGGGCTGGCCAGCCAGAGGCATCAGGGACCCCCCAGCCACCACCCAGGCCAGGCCTTGGCTGGGGCAGTGGATGTAGAAGACAGGATGAGGGCGCACGGTGAGCAGAGGCATCGGGGAGCCCCCAGCCACCAGGACCAGTGGGCACGGCGAGCCAGAGGCTTAGGGACCCCCCAGCCACTGCCTGGGCCAGGCCTCAGCTGAGGCAGTGGCTGCAGATGATGGGACCAGGGGGCATGGTGAGCCAGAACCATTGGGGAGCCTCCAACTGCCCTTGGCCTGGGTGGTGGCTAAGGAGGAGGGGACAGGGTGTGTGAGCCAGCCACTGGGGACCCCACAGGAAGCACCCAGCAGGGCCTGCTTGCCCATCCCTGTAGTGTGGAGCAGACAGGCCTGGCAGAGAGCAGAAAACCACATGGAGTGGGCCCAAGCCATGAGTAGCACATCTCCTGAGGGCCCCCAAATTGGATAGGGTGCAGGTCCAGCTGAGGGACCTCCCAGTCTGCCTTCCCCCTCCCCCACCTAGCCATGCACAAATTTCGTGCACCAGGCCCCTAGTATAAGTATATTAATGAATGTCACCCCAATAAATTAAATAAAAAAGAAAACAATGTTAGAAAATTAAATTATATAGGATAAAAGGAAATAAAGAAGAACTAATATATTTAAAATAACTTTCCCAGGAACTTATTGGAGATCTGCATATTTAATTTATAAAGTGAATAGTATCTTCATTTTTCACAAGAAAAAATGAGCCTTGGATATGTTACATACATAGTACAAGATTGTCCACCTAATGAAATGCACTCCTGGAATCTGAAATCAGTTTGTTAATTTAAATAACAACAAATTTGTATGTGACTGATAATAAAGAAAAATCATAGCTTTGTCCAAACTAAGTGAAATATATGAGTGCAAAAGAGGAAATAAAAAAAATCACAACACATACACAATGTTGTCTATTGTTAGAGAAGATGGTAATGGATGGTAAGAATGTGTAGGGTGTTTTCAGCTTTTAAAATTCTGTGATATAAAAGAATTTACAAATACTTATTGTAGAATCAGGGCCTCCTAGAAGTGTATCATTCACAAAAATAATTGATGAGATAAAGGTCAATGGTAAAATAACAAATAAGGCATAAAAGATATTGGAAAAGAGGAAAAATAGTAAAAGGAAGACAATTACGTTAGGGGCTGGGGCAATTCACTACAGCTTGGTGACTTCAAATCATTGAATCTAAAGTCTAGTTGGAAGGTACTCTTCCCAACACAAGCCAATATTTAGGAACACTGTTTTGGGGCTAACACTGTCTGACTTGGCATACACTTGGTATATAACATATTGCGCATGTCTCCCAGAGGTTCTCTGAAAGAGCAGAGACCTACAGGGTATCTGTGGTGCCGCTGGACCAATGAGGATGACGGCACACACAGTAGTGGAGAGATTTAACTGTGAAGGGGTTGAGGGGAACATGGATGCATTCCATCCTCAGGTTCTACAGGAAACAGAAAGAAAAGAAGGTCAGGATGAGGATAGAGGCAGGTTTCATGCTAAAAGTTTAAGGATTTGAAAATTATGCTCACACAGAAACCTGGACATTCATATTTAGTTCAACTTTATTCATAATCTCCAAACACTGAAAGCAGTCAAGGTATCTCTCAATTGGTGAGTGGATAAACAAATAGTTATATCCATAAAATAGAATGTTTCCAGTAATAAAAAAATTAGACATCAAACCACGAGAAGACATAGATGAATCTTAAATGCATATAAGTAAAAGAAGCAAGTGTGAAAAGGATACACACTGTATAATTCTAATTATATGACATTCTGTAAAAAAGTAAAACTATTTATCCAAAGTTACTTTGGTGAGCACCTCTCTGCCCTAGCTCATTCAATGGGGTGTTTCATATATTTGTAATAAAATTAGATTATTTTGTCACATTTTGGATTTTATCCCAGGATTTCCTTGCTGCCTACATTTTTTTTAAAGTTTCATACATTAAGGTTCTTTTAAGGTGTTTTTTGCTTCAAGTTCTACCAGTTTTGATAAATACATACAGAACACCACTCTAAAAAATATCCTATGTTTTACCTAATCAGCCCACCCCACTTCTCTCAAACTCCTGGAAACCACTAGAGGTTTGTCTTAGGTAAACATAGGATATTTTTAGAGTGGTGTTCTGTAGGTATTTGTCAAAACTGGTAGAACTTGATAGCAAAAAAAAATACCTTAAAAGAACCTTAATGTAATGAATTTTTTTTTAAAAATGTATGCAGCAAGGAAATCCTGGGATAAAATCCATAATGTGACAAAATAATCTAATCTTATTACAAATATATGAAACACACCATTGGATGAGCTAGGGCAGAAAGGTGCTCACAGAAGTAACTTTGGCTATGAGTGGAGCTCAAAGTATAAAACATTGTATTCTGGTTGTTGAAGTTGTTTCCCAAGAGGTTACTGGTGAGTAATTCTGATACTGCTATGCATGTGTATTGGAATTGAGCAGTTAAGATGGATGATAGGAGCCAGGTTCTCCATTGTTGAAATATGTGGTTTTTAGTAAGCAAGGGAAGGAGGCCAGAATGATTCATGTGGTGTTGTACAGACTCTTGGGTTAATATGCATACCACCTCACTCTGTCAGCTGAAAGGGTCTAGAAGGGGCTATACCCCAAGAGCAATGATGGTCTCCGATGTTAGCTTCTAATACCATTCTTCAGTTGAAGGAACTGTATGTTCTTGGATAAATGACTGCTTCTAGGTTTGAGAAGGAAGAATACAGGATGAACCTGGAACATCTTGTAGTGCCAGAAAATAAGTAGTTGAGTTGGGAAAAGTCTGAGCAAAGAAATAAATTGAGTCATATTGTATTATAATCCAAAGTCCAGAATAAATTTATATGAGTCAAAACTAATTTTAAAGCAATAGAGTAAGTAAGAAGAGTGACTCTCTCATGAAGAATTCCAAATGATTCATGGATTCATGGAGATGCTTACCCTTGAGGAGCTAGAGCAGAGCAAACTTCTCACTTCTTAAGTGTGGTCTGTACAAGCTGTCTTTTTTTTTCAAAATAAAACAGTATGAAAAGGGGGAAAGGAGTAAATTCACAGTGGAGGAAACTGATGAGTATTCACTTTGCTCAATGATCAAGGTTAACATCAACAGTGATGAGTCATGGTGATAGTATGACTATGATGTCATGGAATAGCATATTGTCTCTGTGGTCTTCCTCCCCCACAAAACACCACCACAGTCTAGCAATGAGAAAAAACAAACAAACAAACAAAACAAAAAACGGATGAATCCTGATTGAGAGACATTGTATAAAATACTTGGCCAGTGCTCTTCAAAAGTCTCATAATCATGAAAACAAGGAAAGTCTGAGAAACCATCATAGTCAAGAGGAGCCTAAAGAATATGATGACTAAATATGTTTCCCTGACTGGTTTGGCTCAGTGGATAGAGCGTCAGCCTGCATACTGAAAGGTCTCAGGTTCAATTCTGGTCAAGGGCATGTACCTTGGTTGAGGGCACGTCCCCAGTGGGAGGTATGCATGAGGCAGCTGATCAATGTTTCTCTCTCATCGATGTTTATAACTCTCTATCCCTCTCCTTCGTCTCTGTAAAAATTCAATAAAATACATTTTTAAAAATAAATAAATAAATAGATAAATATAATATGTTATCTTGCAGGTGATCCTGGAACAAAACAAGACTTTTAGCTGGAAACTGGGAGACTATAAATACAGTATTGACTTTAGTTAATAATAATAAATCAATATTAGTTTATTAATTATAGCACATGTACCTTACTGATATAGGATCTTGATGTGCCAGAGGCTGAGCAAGGGGTGTATGGATACTTTTAGTGCTATCATTAAAATTTTTCTACAAATCTAAAGCTGTTCTATAATAAAAGTTTTATATATTTTTTAAAAACAGAAAAAAAGCTTTTTAGATAAATTTTCCATGTATTGCAGTATTTTGAAAGTAAACCCTCACTAATTTTGATGAGAGCTTCTTAAAGCCAAGTGAATAAGAATTTGCTGATTCAAAGATTTATCTTATGAAAAATATAATGAGTAGGAAAAAAGAGAGAGGTGAGCAATATTTCAGCTTCATTGAGTTTGGCCATATTTATTTGGGAAGGGCAATCCAAAAGCACAAACTATTGTCCTTTAAAACACAAAGTGTGCACATGTACACATATACTTGGCTCAGCACAAGAGAGAATATTTATATGCCACTTGTTTCCAAATTACAACTTCAGCCTTTATGATTTAGCAATCTTGCAATACATGGGTTGCATTCTTCATTTAACTCCTTCAAGGAGAAATTAAGCTGGAAAAGCTATGCAAATCAATTTCCTCCTTTGTAGGAAAGATGAACTTTTATAAAAAGCACAGACATATGAATCAGCATTATGTTTTACAGAAATTTAAAAAAATGTGATGAAAAAGAGATGGTAATTTAAAAACAAAGGGAAGTCAAGACTGTGTGAGATTAAACATTTTTATCCTGGATTTTCTGCTAGCCCTTTCCTCACTGTTAGCAGATAAGCTTTCCTTCTTCCCAGAGAAAAGAGATTATTTGAAAGAAACTTTGAATTCATTTATCATCACATGCTGTTGTCTCACAGATTCAGTAAGTTAGTGTATATAAAGCTACTAGAATAGAAATTATAAATTTATTGTTATATTATAGTTTATAATTATTAGTGATAAGTTTTAGCATATAAATTGAATATACATATATATCTATAATAATAAAAGTATAATATGCTAATTAGACCAGATGTCCTTCTGGATGACCTTCTGGACAAAGCTGGGGTCCTGGGTGACAGAGGGAAGCTGGTGCTGGCAGCTGGAGGAAGGAATGCCTACTCTTGCAAGAATTTCTTGCATCGGGAATCTAGTATCTGCATATAATTTCTGTATACATACCCATCTATGTATGTATCTTTACATCTTGCTATGTTAGACCTAGATAGATTCAGATGTATACTATAGATATAATGTAGGCTTGTGTAACTTCCTACAGGTATTCTAAAGCCAATGTCCAAAATTAAAACTGTCTTGTTTTCCTTCAACCCTGATTCTCCACGGAGGTCCTTGGCTCTGACTAATGACATCATTCCAAAATTCTGAAGCCAATGAAGTGTCCATTCTTTTTGCATTCTGCAACCTATCTGGTGACTTCAGACTACCCACTGCTAGTGCTTTAGTTCATTGCCCTGGACTGACACACAGTCCTGAGCCTCGTTCTTTCATATCTATCCTTCCTGTGAACGGTAGACGAAGGGACCTCTCTGATATATGCATCCTGACTATGTTGGTTTTCTTTTCTTCATGACCAGGCTCCCGGCCAGCCCTCTCCAGTCTTGTCTCTTTTTATACTTTATTTTATACTTATTATTAATGCAATCTGACTTATTTTAATTTTCTTAGTGGTCCATGCTCTTACTGTGTACATTCCACTTTATGGGATGTTATGTCACACTCACTAGGCTCAGAATTTATTTTTGGTGTCATCGCCCCTAAGCTCTCCTAACACCATCAAATTGTGATGATACAGTGTCTCTTTTCTTCCACATCCCACCTGTTTATAGAAACCATAATGTTTAGCACACTTTATTTTTTATTAAACTCTACTTGACAAACAATAGTATATTAGTTTCAAGTGTATAACATAGTGATTCAACATTATATACCTTAATGTGTGATCACTGCAATAAATCTAGTAACCACCTGACACCATACAAAGTTATCACAATGTCATTGTATATATTTCCTGTGCTGTAATTACATCCTGTGACTGACCTATTTTATAAATGAAAGTTTATATTCTTAACTGCTTTCACCCATCCCACACACCTCTCCCTTCTGACAATTATCAGTTTGTTCTCCGTATCCATGAGTTTGTTCCTGTTTTGTATTTTTGTTTTGCTTTTATAGATTTCACATGTAAGTGAAATCCTATGTTGTCTTTTTCTGTCTGACTTAATTAACTTGGCCTAATAGTTTCTAAGTCCATCTATGTTGTTACAAATAGCAAGATTTCATTGTTTTTTTTTAATGACCAATATTTAATTCCATATATATGCTTCACATTCTTTACCTATTTATGTATTGCTGCACACTTAGGTTGATTCCATATCTTGGTTATTGTGAATAATGCTGCAATAAATGTAGGGATGTACATATTCTTTCAAATTAATGTTTTTTTTCCTTCAGATAAATATTCAGTAGTGGAATTGCTGGGTCATATTTTAGTTCTATTTTTAATTTTTGAGTAACATCATACTGGTTCCATAATGACTATACCAATTTATAATTCTTCCTATTGTGCACAACGTTTCTCCTTTCTCCCTATCGTATTTACTACATATTATTTCTTGTCTTTCTGATAATAGTCCCCCTGAAAGTGTGAGGTGATATCTCCCTGCGGTTTTGTTTGCATTTCCCTTACAATGAATGATACTGGGCAACTCTTCCTATTTCTGTTCACCATCTGTATGTCTTACTTGAATAAATGTCTTCTGCCCATTTTTTAGTCAGGCTTTTTTAAGTTGAATTGTATGACTTCCTTATAAATTTTAGATATAAACCCCTTATTGGATATATAATCTGCAAATAATTTTTTCTCGATTAGTGGGTTGTATTTTCATTTTATTGATAGTTTGATTTACTGTTCAAAAATGTTTTAGTTTGCTGTAGCCCCATTTGTTTAATTTTATTGTTGTTGCCATTCCTGGGGAGATATATAACAACATTTGCTAAGACTGATGTCAACATATTCACTGGCTGCCAATGTATTTAGGCATTATATGGTTTCAGGTTTTACATTTTAAATCAGTGGCTCTCAACCTTTAGTGGCCATAGTTCATATCTTTAGAATCACCTGAAGAGTTTATTAAGGTAAATAAATTATTTGACCCAGTCTTAGAGTTTTTGAATTAGTACCACTAGGGTGGGAATTGAGAATTTCAATTTCTACCATGCTCTCAGCTGGTGTGATGCTGCTGGTATGTGCTTACCTCTTGGGCTCTAGATACTGCTATTTTAAGCAGCCTGTGCCCTAAAGGTTCACCCTGAATAAGGCATGAGGTTTACTTAGCTTGACCCAGGGTAAGAAAAGAAAAAAAAAAAAACACACCAAATTTTGAAGATCTGAGAACACACCAAATCCTAAGAACAAGATAATGACAATTCTTCTGCACATTAAAGATGAGAATCATGTTTTCTCAGAAGTAAAGAAAAGGTGTGGTCATTTCAATAAATAAAGATTCCCTTTGATGATCATTATGAATTATTATAATGTTTCTTGGATGGTCTAGTTGAAAATGCCAAATCTTACATTTAAGGGTACTTCTCTGGAACTTAGGTTCTTTATTGGAGTGGAGTCCTGTTAAAATTGTTAATCAAGCAGTAGGGAGCTGCCTCAACCCTGGAACTCAGATTTGGTAAATGGATGCATTCTTGCAAAGGGAAGCTGAGAAGGCAGTACCTGCAGGAGTATTCAGGCATGTGAAACCCTGAGGCTCTCAGGAACAAAAATCAAGTTTTAATGTTTTAGGCATTCCAATCTTGGAGAGCAAAAAAGAGCAAAATCAAGAGATAATCCAAATCCAGAAAGAAGGAACTGTGTTGGAGACCCTCAGATAGATTTGGGCAGACAGACAGCTGGGATGGGGATAGAGTTGTTTTGGGGGTTTGTGGAGGAATTGATCAAAAATAAAAAAATAAAAAGAGAAAAAACTAATGGACAACAGTGTGGTGATTGTAGGGTGGGGAGAGGGGGTGGGTGGAGGTGGAAGAGGATATGCAGGGATTAATAGGGATAGAAAATAATAAAGATAAATAAACCCTATCTAATAAAAGAGTAATATGAAAATTAACCGTCACACACTCACTCCATCATTCCATCAGAAAGATGGCTGTGGCCAGGGAGTTGGAGCAAGCAGGAGGCTTGCATTGCCCCTGGTGATGGAGGCTTCCTGCCTGCCCTTCTGGCCTTGTGCTCCACTCAAGGCTACAAAGTTTTAATTATAGAAGACAAATAAATCCCAGATACCTGCTTCTAGCCGAATGGCATGGCCAGGCTAAAAATGGCCATCAGCCCCTCACCCAGGATGTCCAGGCACCCCAGTGGGGACCTCCACCCTGAAAGGAGTGTGTCCAGCCTGAAAATGGCCCTCAGCCCCTCACCCAGGCTGGCCAGGGACCCCAGCAGGACCCACACCCTGATGCAGGACACCCTTCAGGGAAAACCAGCCAGCCCCCACCCGGGCACCAGGCCTCTATCTTATACAATAAAAGGGTAATATGCAAAAGGACCCTACCGGCAGAACCACTGGAAATGACTGGTCATTATGACATACACTGACCACCAGGGAGCAGATGCTCAATGCAGGAGCTGCCCCCTAGTGGTCAGTGCACTTCCACAGGGGGAGCTCTGCTCAACCACAAAAGCCAGGCTGACAGCTGCCAGCACAGTGGTGGTGGCTGGAGCCTCGCTCGCCTCCTCAGCAGCACTAAGGATGTCCAACTGCAGCTTAGGCCTGCTCCCCACTGGCAAGTGGACATCCCCTGAGGGCTCCTGGGCTTCCAGAGAGATGTCTGACTGCCTGCTTAGGCCCAATCCCCTGGGGAGTGGGCCTAAGCCAGCAGGTGGACATTCCCCGAGGGATCCCAGACTGTGAGAGGACACAGGCCAGGCTGAGGGACCCCTCCCTCGAGTGCACAAATTTTTGTGTACTGGGCCTCTAGTAAATAAAGAAATCCAGATGTGCTATATATTATCTACATGGTCTTTATGAACCTCTGTTTTCTCTAATGTAAAATGAAGATGAAGAAATAGACACTAAGTTGTTTGGGACTAGACCAGACAATAAACAGAAGTTTGACATGATGGAATAATAGTAACTTGTAGTAATTGCCACGATACAAAGCAGACAATTAGCATAAGAACTAACTAGACTTAGGAAGAGCCCTGGTCATATGCTGCACAAGAGAACACAGTTCTGAGCTAGAGGATCTGTGACAGCTATCCTCAAAGCTTTTTTAGGAAATTCATAGGTTCTTTCAGTGCTCTTTTCTCCCACTATTCCCGCATCTTTGTTCCTCAGACTTATCAAGCTACTCAGTCTTAAGGGCGATTGACAGAGGACCATTTCCCCAGGGAGATTTATATGGTCCGTCTGAGCTTAGGGAAGTTTCCTGGGCTTCAGTGTACAGTATTGTGATAAGATCTCTTTATGTGTCAGATGCTACTCCATCAAAGCCACAACTACATTGATTCCTTTTCTGTTTCCAAGCATTTACCACAGCCCCTGACAGAAAGAAGAAACTCACTCTGCTTGTTGAAGGGAATTAAATATCCTACGACTTGGAAAAAATGGGCCTGCTGTTTTTTGGGTTTTTTTGTTTTGTTTTGTTTTGTTTTGTTTTTGTTTTTGTTTTTGTTTTTTTTAAGACAGCAGCACATTGCACCATGTGGCTCAGGCCCAAGTCAGAGATGGATACAGACCAGCGTCTCTTGACTTGGTCGTGTTCATTTCATTACTCTATGCTGCATTCATGCGTAGTGTTATGCATATTCCAACACACGTTCTCATTACTCATGATCATGGAGAAGAAATAACAAAATTAAAGAAAGCTGAATCATGACATGGATGAGAGAGAAGGAAAGAGAGAGAGACCTCTCTCCCTATCGTCATTCTCTCTTCATACATTCTTTATCTATATCTATCTATCTATCTATCTATCTATCTATCTATCTATCTATCATCTATCATCTATCTATCTATCATCTATCAGTCATTTTATCTCTATGTATTCATTGTATTGTGCTCCAACCATCTTGATTTGTTCTGTGGCTTTATATGTTTTGTTTTGTTTTTCAGAGAGCTTAACACACTGTATAATTCAGCTGTTCATATGTCTGATCTATTTGTCTCTCTTTCTTCCAAAGGAACATGTTGAACTATGTTGGTTTTTCTTATTAATAATTTCACAATGGTTAACATGGTTCTAAGTTGGCTCAATAAAGGAAATATTGCAAAGGAATAAAAAAGTGAAAGATTTAATATAAAAATGAAAAAAACAATTAAACTGTTAAGGCTGAAAAAAAAATTTCCTACTTTTCATAAGAAAAGTTTAGTAACAAACCAGTTTTTTTAACTATAGTTACCAACTGGAATGTTTACCTTTGAAAGACAAGTAATATGACCATTCCTTACTAGACATGATACTCTAG
This sequence comes from Murina feae, assembly GCA_004026665.1. Lineage (NCBI taxonomy): Eukaryota > Metazoa > Chordata > Mammalia > Chiroptera > Vespertilionidae > Murina > Murina feae. The sequence continues at coordinate 26,638 of PVJC01010328.1, forward strand.
TTGATGCAACTAATGCAATGTAGCTTCTCATTTAAAACCCTAGTCATCTGGTAGAGATAATTAAAGTCACATGTTCATCACAACCCACCTGATGCTAGATACACAGTGAGCAGTGACTATCCAGAAAGCACTTTTGTCAGAAAACATAGCAGATCACTTCCAAAGAGGTCATTCTTTAGAAGGAGTTGAACAGGAACAGAGAAAGCTGTGCAGATTAGTTAGTAGCTGAGTTTGAGCAACACTATTCTGGTTGGAAAATAGAGGGCATTTCTAAGAACAGAGGAGACCAACAGATGAGGAGGATTTTATCTACAAAACATTATGAGATAAGACTAGAAAGATATGTGAGGATCAGGTTAAGAATGGTCTTGAAGTGACAGCATTATAGAGATGCTATTGCAAATTTTATTTTTTCACAGTAATCCATTATTATTACAAATGCCACCACTCACTTGTCATTGCATCCATATTATCACCATCTCTTAGGACCTTCTGTATACCATTCACTATGCTAGACATGTCATAAACACCATGTTAAAAACCAGCATAACAAGCCCAAAGATAAAGATGGTTTACTGACATTACTCAAGGTCAAATCTAATCTAATAAGAGTAATATGCTAATTGTGTCATTCTGCTACATCCCAAGCCACGCCCACCAGCCAATCAGAGTGACTATATGCAAATTAACGCAACAAAGACAGTGGCCGGCAGCCACAGAGCTAGAGCAAACAGGAGGCTTGCTTTCCCTGGCGATAGAGGAAGCTAAGCTTCCCTCCTGCCTTGGCCGGCTATGGCCTTTGCTCAAGGCAACAAAGTTTCAATTATAGAAGTCACAGAGCTGGAGCAAGCAGGAGGCTTAGTTGCTCCAGTGATGGAGCAAGCCAAGCTTCCTGCCTGCCTAGGCTAGCTGTGGCCTCTGCTCAAGGCAACAAAGTTTCAATTATAGAAGATAAATAAATCCCAGATATCTGCTTCCAGGCAGCCTCGCTGGGAGTTTGGGTTGCTGGGGGCCATGGCCAGCCTGAAAACAGCCATAAGCCCCTCACCCAAGCTGGCCAGGCACCCCAGCAGGGAACCCCACCCTGAAGGGGCTGTGGCCAGCCTGCAAACAGCCATCAGCCACTCACCCAGACTGGCGAGGCACCCCAGTGGAACCCCCACCCTGATCCAGGACACCCTTCAGAACAAACCAGCTGGCCCCTTCCCATGAACCAGGCCTCTATCCTACATAATAAAAGGGTAATATGCAAATTGATCCTAACAGCAGAACCACTGGGAATGACTGGTCACTATGGGACACACACTGACCACCATAGGTCAGATGCTCAATGCAGGAGCTGCCCCTGCTGGTCAGTGCACTCCCAGAGGGGGATTTCTGCTCAGCCACAAGCCAGGCTGATTGCTCCCAGTACAGTGGTGATGGTGGAAGCCTCTCCTGCCTCCTCATCAGCAGTAAGGATGTCCCACTTAAGCCTGCTCCCTGCTGGCAAGTGGACATCCCCTGAGGGCTCCTGGGCTGCCAGAGGGATGTCTGACTGCCAGTTTAGGCTGATCCCCCAGGGAGCAGGCCTATGCCAGCAGGTGGACATCCCCTGAGGGGTCCCGGACTATGAGAGGGCACAGGCCGGGCTGAAGGACTCCCCCCCCCCCCTGCACAGATTTTTGTGCACTGGGCCTCTGGTAGGTAATAAAGAGCTAAAGAAAGAATTCTAATTGAATTTTAAAACTCCAAAAAAAAAAGAGAAACCACCAAAAACAAAAACAAAAACAAAAACAAAAAAAAATCCCACAACACTCAAAACATTCTGTCTGCTACTGTATATGATTATAAAAAGTTTTAGTTTCCAACACCTGTTAGGCACCAGAAAATCCCCCATGCCTGAGTACTGTCACAATGTGTGTAAAACTGAGCTTTCATCCACCATCCATTTCTAATTGCATTCAGATTAATAATTGTGATCTTGTAAAAGGAGATGTTTGCTGCTTTGGGTGCTGCCTTTCCCCCTGAGCAGTCTCCAGGCTTCACAGAAGAGAGTCTGAGACAACTTTGAGGAAAAAATTCACTATGCGATTGGGAACCAATACTTCTGAGAGTTTTGCTTCTTAAACTGTTTGAAAGTTCCCAAGAAACAGAAGGTTCCTCTCACAGCTCCTGCCTTGATACCACACTATCTGGAAAAACAATTGTGCTTAAAGAATTTTGGGTTATAGGATCTGTAGACAATTTTTACACACCATTTTATGAAATTTTAAAAGTTCCTGACAATCCAAATGACAAAATAAATGAGACTGTACATTCTTAACCCCATATGATTTCTCCCTATACATAGCAGGATTATTTCTGGTGTTATGGACAGAAATCACTTTTTAATGATCTTTCCCATTCAGACATTTGGTCTCCTAAAGAGATGTTGAGTGTATTCAGTGATATTTAATGAACAAGAGCTGAGCGAAATAAAAAATGAGAGAAGAAATGGTCCATTGGTTGGCTCAGGCACCATTCAAATATCTTAAAACTTAATATTTTACTTTCACTGGTATTCTTTGAAGTTATCTTTGTGTGATTTGTAGGACAAACAGGAGCCCATGTTCAGTGGTTAGAGAAGCTCTGTCAGCTGTGTGGGCACTAAAGTCCTCAGAGAGTAGACCCTGCCAGTGATTGGAGGTGATCATGCACAGCAGGTTAAACTTTCCTCAGAGAATTGTTCTAAGGATAGCATATCAAGACACAAACACCATCACAAAATTCTGTCTGACTTCTAACAGAAGATCCAGGGAGATCTAGTGAGTGGTCTTTAGGTGTCACTGAGAGAAGACATTCTTATTCTGGAGAGGTGTTTTTTAGCATTCACCTCTGCTATTGCCTCTTCATTCTCTTTTCCCAAACAGTGTATCACCATTTCAAAGTGTTTAGTATTTAGTGTTTGTATATGTCTCCTTTACACAGGCCACTGTCAATTTAAACAGGAATGAAATGTGTTTTGGTTCATGTAACAGGTTTGTGGGGTTTTCCAGCAAAACACTAACATCCTCAAGATGCACGTAATAGAATGAGCCCAATGTGGACAAAACATTCACTCCACAAATCTAGCAGGCATACTGACATGGCCCTGGTGTTTCCAAGATGCTGCTCCTTGTAACTGTCATTGTGGGGCTGAAGGCCCCAAGTTCTTTGTAAATATTTTTAAATATTTTGGAGTTATTAGTGTGTGTGTATGTATGAGTAGGCTATTTTCTCAACTAAATGCTAAGTTTCTTGATTACAAAAATCTGCTCTGTGAATCATATTCATCATTGTATCCACATGATATTCTAGATTTTGTAAATTAAATTTATTGGGGTTACATTTGTCCATAAAGTCATGTAGGTTTCAAGTGTATATTTCTATTGCACATGATCTGTATATTGCATTCTGTGCCCATCATCCAAAGTCAAAGCCTCTTCTATCACCAATCACCATATATTTGGCCCCCTTTTATCATTTACCACCTCCTTTACCCCCCCTTCCCACAACCACCATACTGTTGTCCGTGTCTATGAGTTTCCGTTTCATGTCCCACATATGAGTGAAATCATATGGTCCTTAGCTTTTCCTGACTGACTTATTTCGCTTTGCATAATATTCTCAAGGTTCATCCATGTTGTTGCAAATTACAGTATTTTGTCTTTTCTTATGGCTGAGTAGTATTCCATTGTGTAGATGTACCACATTTTCTTTATCCAGTTCTTTATTTAAGGACACTTTGGTTGTTTCCATGTCTTGGCCACTGAACATAATGCTGCATATATCTTTGCAAATACATGTTTTCAAGTATTCTTGGGTAGATACCTAGAAGAAGGATTACTGACTCATATGGTAACTCTATTCTTAATTTTTTTTGAGGAACCACCATATTGTTTGCCACAGTGGCTGTACCAGTTTACATTCCCACCGGCAGTGATGAAGGTTCCCTTTTCTCCACATTCTCTCCAACACTTATTATCTGTCTGGTTGGTAAGAGCTATTCTAACAGGTGTGAGATGGTATGTCCTTTGCATTTTCCTAATAGCTAATGAAGTTGAGCATTTTTTTAATGTGTCTATTGACTCTTTGTATGTATGTCTTCTTGGGAGAGGTGTCCAGGTCCTCTGCCCATTTTTAATCGGATTGTCTGTTGGTTTGGTGTTGAGTTGTGTGAGTTCTTCCTGTATTTTGGACATCAACCCCTTGTCAGAGCTGCTGTTCACAAATATCTCCCCTTCCATTGGTTGCCTTTTTGTTTTGCTGTGTGTTTCTTTTTCTGTGCAGAAGAAGATTTTAATTTGATATAGTTCTGTTCATATATTTTTGCCTTTACTTCCTTTGCTTTTGGTATCAAATTCATAAAATGATATCTAAGACCAAGGTCCATAAGTTAGTAATTATGTTTTTGTCTCTGTAATTTATTGTTTCAGATCTTATATATAGGTCTTTTATCCATTCTGAATTAATTTTGTACATGGGGACAAACCATAATCTAGTTTAATTCTTTTGTATGTGGCTTTCCAGTTTTCCTAGTCTTTCTAAATTTGCTTACATACATATCATATCTTAGTCTATTTGTACTACATTCTAGAGAAAATTACTTTGATTCATTTTCCAACTTAATAACTAACTCTTCAGTTATATCTATTCTGCTCATCCTCACATCTGTTAAATTTTCCAAATCTTAATTTTGAAAACATATTCTCAAATTCTAATGGCTATTTATGATCATTTGTATACCAGATGTGATATTATCTGTATATCTTTTAAGATATGAATGCCTCAGCTATTATATATCTTTTCTTATTTTATCTTATTTGGTTCCTTTCATATTGTTGGTTAAATTTCAAATCCTAGTAAGTTTTAATTATTCTGTTTTTGAAAATTTCTGCTTAACTACTTGTGTTACATTGTGCCTGCTGAGTGGTGGTGGCCAGGCATATGCTGCAGGAGACAATAAAGTTTTCCTCTGGGTGTTGGGCTCTCTTTAAAGCAGTAGATGAGTTAATAATTCTCCCTGATATGACCTCTGGGCTAATTCCCTTGCAGCCAGCAACTTTGAGCAAGATGAGAACAACAAGCAGGTTTATCTTCTATGAGTACCAACCCTCTAGCTGTTTGTAATGGTGAGAAGTTCCCCAGCATGTCCCTTTACTGTGTTGTAGGCTGTGGCATTCCTGAATTTATCTGTCTTGTATATAACTCTCATGAATTTCTAAATTTGAAAATTCTTCAATATGTACCCACATTTATGGCATGCTAATGGACACTTTTTCCCATGGAGTATTTATTTGATAATGATTTAGTGATTTTCTACTATGTAACAACACTGTTCTAGGATTGTTCTTGGGGATTCAGCAGTGAACCAAAAAGATAAAGGCCTTGTTCTTATATGGACCAAGTTGGAGAATAAGAAAAGGAAAAAATATATAAACATAAATGTGTATACTATTCTGAAAATGTTTAAGTGCTATCAAAGTTGACAAAAAAAATAAAGGAGGAGAGATAGAAGAAGGAAGGAAAGGAGAAAGGAAGGAAAGAAGGAGCGGACAATCAAGGCAGAGAAGTGATGAAGAGTAACTGTGGCTGCGATCTCATTCTGTGTAGAGACCATGAGAGTGAAGCATCTCTGAAGATGAGCCATTTGAGCACATGAACAACACAACAGAAGGAAATGGACACATATGGGAGAGGAAGAACCAGCAAGTGCAAGCTGTGAGGAGTGGCCTACTGGACATGGATATGGGATGGATGGAGTTGGAAGGCTAAATAGATGGGATTTTGTGAGCAATGGGGGCAAGAATAGTGAGTTGATTTGAACAGATGTTCAGGCTGGACTGAGGGACCCTCTGAATGCACGAATTTTTGTGCACCAGGCCTCTAGTTATAAATAGCATTGTTTATTAACATTGGGTTGCATATAGCCTTTCTGATTGGTGTTTCTGATTTCTTAGGATATATTCCTAGAAGTGGGATCACTGGATCAAATGGCTGTTCCTTTTTTAATTTTTTGGTACACCTGATACTATTTTCCACAGTGGTTGCACCAGAAGTGTACTGGGGTTCCCTTTTCTCAGCACTTGTCATTTGTTGATTTATTGATGACAGCCATTCTGGCAGGTGTGAAATAATACCTCTTTATAATTTTAATTTGCGTATTTCTGATGATCAGTGAGATTGAGCATTTCTTCATATGTCTGTTGGGCATTGGTATGTACTCCTCTTTGGAAAAGTGTCTATTCAGGTCCTTTGCCCATTTTTAATTATATTGTTTGTCTTCATTTTGTTGAATTGTATGAATTTTTTACATATTTTAGAAATGAATCTCTTATGAGATGTATCATTGGTGAATATGTTCTCTCTTACAGTGGGTTCCCTTTGCATTTTAAGGATGGTTTCTTTTGCTGTGCAGAAACATTTTAGTTTCATGTAGTCCCATGTGTTTTTGATATCTTATTTCTTTTACCCTAGGAGATGTATTGATGAAAATTCTGCTACATGAGATGTTTGAGATTTTACAGCCTTTGTTATCTTTTAAAAAACATTTCCCATTGCCATTTTCCTTGTATAGAATTTATTAATATTATAAGGAATTAGTGCTTTGCAGAACCATATTTATTGAGAATTTTGTAATAGGAACAATTTTTACGACATGCTTATGATATCATGATGTGATTCAAAAGGCAGACCTGTATTCCCCAAGTTCCAATTAAAATGTATTTCCATCATTTCAAATTTTGACCCAATCAAATGTATTTCATTGTTACACCATTCCCCTAAAGATTGCAAAATAATAAAGTTTGTCCTTATTGCATAATTTGAAGAATAGAAAAGGATAAACTTCTTTGAGAAAACTAGTCTATAGTAAATGTCATACATGTCGTCCAAAGGTCAAAGGCATTGTTAACACCCAGGTGACGTGTAAGAATCGGAGCTTTATGTGGGTTTGATAGTGTTTCTGTTGATATTGCATATTCTGTATTGGTTCTACTCAGGGATAAACATTAAATCACCGCTTTTTGCCTCTAATATTTATTTTTTAAATATAGCACATTTAAAATATTCTTATTTCCATAGTAATAAATGTATCTAAAGCCAATACAATTTAGGAAAAGGTCAGAAATAGAGTCTTTCAAAATATCACTACCATGTGCTAGACACTTGTTGTTCCTGTTCACACATGAGTTTCATTTCCTGCTTATTTTATGCCTGTAATGTAGATGTTTTTAATTCCATTTTTAGAAAATAACAAAGCTAAAAATATGTGCTGCCTTGCTTAGAAAACTGTAGCAGAGAGATAAGAGAATAAAATTTTGAACATGTTTCCTAATGCCAACATCAATAATAAATTACATTCATCAACTGATGTTTATATTTAAATAATATGAAAAATAATTATAGAGTCATTACATAAGTGTATTTAATTTAAGTAAGTGTAAGTTTATTTAAAATAAGCTTAATATCTAGGATTATATCTGTGCTAATACTGACAATTTAAGACTATTTTGTATACATTGTCAGATGTTACACTTTATATTCAAAAGCCCTAAATTTGCAGATAAGGCATCCAAGGCTCTGATGGATTAAATGGTCTGCCAAGGTCTCACCATTGCAAAGTGGCAGAGCTGAAACTCCATCTCAGCCTTACTGTACAGCCAGCTGCCCCCGGGCTCCTGCCGGCTCCCTGTACTTCACCTCCACTGTGGCCTGTAGGTGACAGCTCGTGCAGCTTTATCTCCGGGGTGAATTACTATTACTAGATATAAACCTACGGTTTTTAAAGAAGTGAACACACTCATGATTTTTTAAAGATATATGTTAGCTACTTATACTGCCTGATCATATATGAATGCAGTGAATGTGGCAGATAGGGGAGGAGTGAGAGATGGAAAGAAAATAGTATTATGCAAAATGAAGCGGAGGCTGTGACAAGACCTGCTTGATTTAAGGGCAGAGAAAAATGATTGGTCTGATTTTCGTCAGGATGAACTCCTGGTCTGTTCTCATTTCACAAGGGAAAAGCGTATCTCAGAAAATGAATGCATCTCCAGATTTTAATGCCATCACCATGGAAGTCACTGAAAGGTGTCGCTGTGACCTTCCCTCATACTGGAGGATTTCATGATGTATGTTCTGTTGATGAAAATTCAGAAGACCAGCAGAGCGGATAAAATATAGCTAAGTGATTCAGAGAGTAAATATTAGGTTCGGTGCTTGATTGCCTCGTATTTTAAATATCTCAATGCTTCCTGCATGACTGGATGGGGGTAAAGTACTCAATATTTAGCAACCTCGGCCACAAAAACACCGTAATAGCATCATTCAAAGTACGTCTTGTCTGTTTTAGAGTAATGGGCTTTTGATGGTAGTAATCACAAAGTGCTACCTTTGCAGGCTGGAGGCATAGCCACAGTGAGAAATGAGGACTGCTCAGGACAGTGGCTTATCAGTAATTGTGTGCTCTGCTCAGTCTCTCTCTCTGATTTAAGTCAGTGACAGTGGGATTTGAGGGGGCAGGATTACTTCCTCTTGACAGAATGGGAAGCAGACATTGATGGCAGAGAAAGGTAAAGACTGGGATCTGTAATGAGATGCACTCTGAGGACAAAAAACAATGGGAGCCATTGAAGACTAGAAAGAGATGGGCTGACTAGCAGAGATTAGCAGAACTGGGCTGTTAACTTGGAAAACAGGATTCTGATGGCAGAAGGGGGAGGGGGAGATAGGCTGGGAAGTAATGCATAATGCATAATGTTGGGGTACAGACAGGAATCTTCTAGTCACCTTGCCTTTAATGAATAAAGGGGACCAGCCTCAGGAGATCGAGAACTGGAACATTTAAATCAGAAAGGGTTCCTATTCTCTGTGTAATGAGTCAAGTTCAGGCTTCTGTGCTAAGTGCCCTGAGGGATAAGCAGTTCCACAGAAGTGGAACAGTGAGGGTGGAAAAACCAAACCAAACCAAACCAAACTGCTAACTCTAAGCATTTTGGTACTATAACATATGGGGCTTTTTCCTAAGGTAAGAGCGCCCTAGTGTCAAAATAAGACATTTGGACATTCAAAATAAGAAACGCCCAAATCATTAGAGAATTTTTACAAGTTGATTTGAGCCAAACTGAGGACATATGCCAGGGAGCAAGTTTTCAAATGCTCCAGGCAATTACAGTTTTGCAGTTTATTTGATGCATTTGAGATTGATGGTACATAAGGAAGATTACATAAAGGTAGGAGAAAGCAAGGCGAGATTTGGATTACAAAATAATTAAGATTATTTGCTCTCTTGAGAATGGTTAAGTCTTGGAAGGGTCTAAAGGGGGCACCTCAAAGGCATGTTTGCCTGCTCTGGCAACAATGGACAGGCATGCTTATTGGTAAACAAGTTATATGCCTAGGGCATGAGTCCTCACTATGTCCTGCCCAGCTAGGAACTTATGATCAGATAACCCTGTGAGGTTAGTTTTTAAAAAACTTTTTTTTTTTTGGTCCACAAACAGGCACTATGTAAAATATAAATAATTGAATAACTCAGGAGGGTGTTGAACTGGGTGCTGGAGGAATGGCTTTTATCTATGGTGTGTCACTATGGTCCCTGGATCTTTGCCAAGGTAGTTAATGAAATGAGTTTTTAGGGATAAAATAGGAGTGTTTAGGGATGAAATAGGAAGGTTTAGGAAATGTGAGGAATTAAGGGATCATGGAAAAAGCACAGGGCTACAGAGCTCAAAAGATACATTTCCATGGAATAAGGGAGCTGGAAACAGCAGAAGGCATATTTCCATAGAATATGGAAGGGTATACTTTTACAGAATAAAGGGAAGAAAGCCCCTCTTTCTAAGAGAGAAAAGGAAAACCCAGAGGGAACAGGGAAACAATGAGGGAGGAGAAGGAGGAGAGCCCCCTGTGTCCCAAGGAGGTTCCACCTTTCAGCGCAGGAGTCATGCTATAGTGATCAAATCAGAAAGGGATAGTGACCAACCAGAGGGGATATCAAAGCACAATGATTCGCAGCTTTTATAACCATAGGACAAAGGGACTCGGGGGACTCTTTCTGCCTCCTCACATGGGAGTCTGTGCTTGTTTCTTAATAAATCTCCACCTCTGCTACCACCTTTCCTCTGCGGTTTCATTCTGTGACTTCACCGGACAAAAGCCCAGAACCATCCTGCCTAGGGGAACTCCGTGCATTTCCAGCCCCGAATTCCTGTATCATTAACTTCTCCGAAACACTGCCTCCTGCGCTGTAGACATCACATATTTATAGATGCATGTGAACCATTTGTTGGCTAATCATATGCCCATATTATTGTTTAACCCTTGTAGAAACCCATGGAGTATTATTCAGGTATTGTACTCACTCTGGAAATAACAAAACCGAGGCCCAAAAGTTTAAGTGACTGTTCACAAAGTCCTGTTCCACAGTGTGTGAAACCAAGATGAGCTGGGAGACTGCTCTCGCCAGGCTGTGACCAAGACATGAGAGTCAAACGGTGGGGCTTCCCTGCCTTAGCCCATCTCCCCTAGTAAGCACACTCACTAGGAATCTGTTTGTGGAAAAGCCTGCAAAATAAACAGGATTATTTCATGGTGTTTTGCTTTTTGAGACATGACAAAAGGCACAAAAAAAGTGAAAAAAATACATCTTCAGAACATGGCACCAACATGACTGGACAGTATTTACACGGGGATCTACCACTTATAATTATAGTTTTTGCATAGATTCTTTACTAACTTACTAGCTTTTTCAACCACTACATCTGAAAGGTGAAATTTTGTCTTAGGTGATCAGGATTTGTCATATTTCTATAAACCTTTACATAGTTACCAGTCTTGTTCCCATCTTGCAAAACACAGATGCCTGAGAAATGAACTACACTGGCAAGCAGTCTGTTCCTCTGTTCATTCTATTATGGAGGTCCTGAGAGACTAACCAGGTGGGGAATGTTTTTTGGAAATGATCAAAAACTGAGATATTGGGTCAGAATACTACTACTAAACTGTAAGGATTATTGTTGTCAAAATATAGAACATTGACTATGTTACACTAGAAATAAATCTTTCTCATGACTAAATCCAAATAATTTTGTCATAAAAAAGTGCTTGCATTTTGCAAAAAAGCTTACTTGGCCAAGTTCACACAGCACATTGGTTTAAGGGCAGGGATTGGAGCTTGTTTCCTGCCTAATTCACTGAGCTTCTCTCTGCCTTTAGCATCCCCTAAGGACCATACAAGGGTTTGTGTGATGTGGTTCCACTGAAACTGTTAAAGCCAATATTGGGTTTAGCTGAATGAAAGCACAGAACCAATTCTGAGCTATTTTAATTTAATTTAACATAATTTAATTTATGTTTTTTCCATCTCCATTTATCCCTCTATACCATTTTCACTTCCACACACACACCCTCCCCATCCACCATCACCACACTGTTGTCCCAGTCCATGGGTCCTTTCTCTTTATTTTAGTTTTTGCTTAATTCCTCCAATCCCACCCCCAACAAACCTCCTTCAACCAGAGCTGTCTGTCTGCTGTCTAGCTGAGTCTATCTCTATTTTTCTTGTTAGTTCATTTTGCTCATTAAATTTCACAGGTAAATGAAATCATATGGTACTTGTGTTTCTCTGACCGACTTTCTCTTGGCATGAGGTATTTTTAAATCAAAGAAACTGAACTGCGTGACTGCTCCTGCATTCATGGCAGGCATCACTGTGTGACCTCATTATTTTTCTCCATGCAGCAGTCCCAGCAGCCATCTCTGGTTCATCTGGGCCGGCAGTTGGATTTCCACTGTGTAGAGAAGAGCTCCAAAATGGACCTCCCTCTCTGACTCTGCCAGCGAAGGTTGGATACTGACTCTCATACCTACTGGCTCTGTGACCTCCAGCAAGTTACTCACTACAAACTTCAGTTTTCTCAGAATACAAAGTGAAGCTTTAACAGTTTCCCCCTCCAAGAGCAGAGCTCCTTAAACTTTGGCATGCAACACATAATATAGAGAGATAATCACATAACGGCTGAGGCTCATTGAAGTACAGCTTTCCCATCTGACTCAGATATAAATCTGTTGAAGAACCATTGCCCCAGAGTATACAATGATGCTGGTAGTGAATGCAACACTGTCTGATGAAAGGGAGGTGAAATACTGCAAACCAGCCAATAGGGATGCAGAGGAAATGCCCCAACTCTAACCTCACCCTGCCCCCTGTGCAACCAAACCCTGGCCCTTCCCTCAACCAATCAACAGGGGCCACATATCTTACCCCACCCCACCACTTCCAGCCCTATATATCCTTTGTTTTCCTGAAACTCGTGATCTCTCCCCTCTGCCCTGCTGCTGTGTCAGTGAGCGTGTGTGGGATGGGAACTCAAGCTAGCTTGATTAAAGGCTCTGTATGTTTTTGCATCGGTCTCAGACTCCCTAAGTGGTCTTTGGGGATCATGACATATGGGTGTAACATTTGGGGGTTTGCCGGGACCCCAAAACCCCCGAGGGACCCCTGACCTGGAGAGCCTGATTGATCGCAGTAGGTGTCTGTCTTATCTGTCTTTCTGTGTGGTAATCTGGTAATGCCCGAAGAGGCCTAGGCAGATGTGCTGGAATAGGACCACGGGCTGGAAAATTCGGGAAATGTTCCAATTTTCCCAGAGAGAAGGGATTTTTTTGCCTCTCCAGGGTCTGAATTTAGCGGGTTGTTCCTGTGTTCGGTTTTGCTTCCACAGAGTTGGAAGGTTGTTCCTGTGGGCCCTTTGTTTGTCTGTTTCTGTGTTTCTTTTTTTTATTCTGTTCTTGGGAGTTGGGCACTGTTTCGTTAATCTGCTCAGCTCCAGTTGGTTGAACTGGTCTGTCTGCTGTGGCAGAGCTTTTTCTCCCCACAGGTCCTGGCCTTGAGGAGGGAGGCATACTACGAATGGTTCTCTGAAACTTCTGCTGTTTTTCTGTGATGTAAATGTAGTACTCACCGGCGGTGTAAAAGTGTTTCTCTGTTAGTTTGATTAATTCTTTTCAACTCGGTCCCTCCCTGCAACTTGGTAATAGCTTCTCCTAAAACTCAACAGACTAAGAATGTATGTTAAGGAGTTTTGGAATTGCTCAAACCTTACTGCGTTGGGTCAGGTTCTCTGTGTACAAGAAGGAACAGAGTAAGGTTTTGGTAGCAGAAGCAGGCCAGAAGAAGCTATTTACTATGGAAAGAAAATCTAGTGAGCTTTACCAACAAAAGGCTGGTTAACTGCTGGAAATGGCCAGAGGGGTGCCTCAGGCCTGGGTCATAGGAATCCAGCCAAAGACTCAGGCCAGGAATGTGGTTCATTTGCATTTTAAATTTCTCAGGCTTCCAGCAAAAACTGCTTCTCAAAAGATAAAGGTTTTGATCTAAATGTTTCCCTTGTATCTACAGTATAAAAGTTAAAATGTTTCCCTTGTATCTACAGTATACATTCTGTTTGAATGTATATTGTCTGAGTTTTGTCTTGTTAAGTCATGTAATATAAGCAAGTTATCTCTTATATCTGTAAAAGAGTTCAGGCAGCTGCTTGGCCTTTGGCATTGCATGTGGCTTTCATGGGGACTGCCATCTTGGAAAGGTGGGAGCCGCCCCTCCCTCTGAATTTGCCACTCAGGGGCGGGGCTCACAGCTCTGCAGGGCAGGGAGATTAAGGGCCCTGCTCCCTGCTGTATTGAATTAAGGCCAATTGGTGATATTCTGTAATGTAAATATAATATGCACCAAGGTTTTAATGGGGAATATTATCTGTTTTTATTGTTTAAATATGCATCTTTGTTGCTTGCTTAAAATTGTTTAGCTAGTAAATTTCTGTTTGGGTCTCTTAAAAAATATGAATGTGTTGCTAATCTAAGAAATGCTGGCTGTTTACTTTTGGTTATCATAAAAAAAAATTAAGGCTTACAGAAAGAAAGAATATTAAGGTTAACCATGAAGATTTAGCTCTCAGAAGCGGCCACAGTGCCAATGTTATACTTCATTATATAATCTTAATTTTCTTACAGATTTGAATTCAGTTGTTAAAAGGGCAGGTGCCCAACTGGGCAAAGAAGAATACCATCAGATTTTGTCTCTATTGTGAGATGGTTGGCAGCCTGTATACTATCTTGCAGGTTCGTGTGGGCCATGTCAGGGGTGACACAAACCTCAACTGTAGGAACAATTAAGCCTTGAGTTTGAGAGTTCTAAGTGACTGAAAAGTATGGCTTTGGTGTAATGGAGAAAGATTTAAAAAAAAATGTTAAGAGTTGAATGCATGATAGGCCAGTAATTTGGAACAAGTAGACTGAGCAGAAATTTTGTCTTACCTAAACCAAGGACACTTGGGAATGCTACTGGTTGGTTGCCTGTTGCTGCTGGTGGAGGAAGGGCTGATGTCCCCTTCCAGTGTGCAGCCTTGGGAGAGGACTAGTCGCTGATTTGCCGTGGGAGGTGCCAGATGGCTCAGCACAGCTTCGCCTGGGTGGAGAGGCCTTCCCGATGGCCCTGTCCTTGGCAGTGCCAGAGGGGGAAGAATGGAGACTTAAAAGAATTCTCACTGTCCTTCAGGCCTGGCTAAGGACCATGCCCACTTTCCTGTTGCCACCGGCTGGTGGGCACACTGTACCTGCTGCCCACCGCCACCGACCACGACTTAGGCTGCAAGAACATCGAGCACTATGAGCTGCTCCAGGAGCCCAGGAGTGGCCGTGGCGAGGGTCGGCACACCAGGGCTGTGGACAGGGCCCCTACCCCAGGGGCAGCGGAAATAGCACAAGCGGTGGCTCCGGACGCATGGGAGAGCGGCAGCAGTGGAGGGACCAGCTCCAGCAGCCACAGCAACGTGTTCGAGCTACAGGTGGCCAACACCCCAGATGGTGAGAAGCAGCCACAGCTCATTGTCAAGGGGGCGCTGGACCATGAGCAGTGCGACTCGACCCGTATGAGCTGACCCTGTGGGTGCGCAAAAGTGGCAACCTGCCCCGCTCCTCGCAGGCCATCTTGTGGGTGCTCATCACCGATGTGAATGACAACAGCCCTAGCTTCGAGAAGAGCATGTACGAGATCGACCTGGCGGAGAACGCTCATCCTGCAGCTGCACGCCGCCAACCTGGACGTGGGGTCAACAGGCAGATTGAGTATGTGTTCGGTGCCACCACCAAGTCAGTACGGCGGTCCTGCACTGCATTGACCGTGAGGAAGTGAGCCAGCTGCACTTCACCGTCATGGCCCGCGACCGTGGGCAGCCCCCCAAGACTGACAAGGCCATCATGGTCCTCTTCATCAAGGATGAGAATGACAATGTGCCGTCCATTGAGATCCACAAGATCAGGTGCATCCCGCTCAAGGACGGGGTGGTCCACTTGGTCGAGGACGTCCTGGTGGACACCTCCGTCGCCCTGGTGCAGGTGTCAGACCAGGACCAGGGGGAGAATGGTGTGGTCATCTGCATGGTGGTGGGAGATGTGCCCTTCCAGTTGAAGCAGGCCAGCGACATGGAGGGCAACCAGAACTGGCAGGATGGTAGTGGAGCTCTACTTCCCCGAGAACAATGTATCCAGGTCCAGAGTGGCCACTGTGCTGGCCACCGACAGCAACAGCAGCAAGAATGCGGAGGTTGCTTACTCGCTGGAGCCCTTGGTGACCGGGATGTTTGCCATCAACCCCGACTCCGAGGACATCCTAGTGCTGGACTGTGAGCAGATGGACAGGTAGGAGTTCAAGGGGCCACCCAGGGACTGACTTCTGCCTGGAGGAGACCAAGTGCCATTGTCCTGGCCACCCCCACGGCTCTTGGGGTTGCAGGACTGAGCGCCTGGGTCCACTGCTCCCGAGTGAGGACAGCCCAGCCTGAGTGGAAGGTCACCAGTGATGGGGCTGCATGCACCCACCTTGGGGCCACCCTTGCAGATGGCAGGAACCTTCAGACAGACTTGGCTGCGGCCAGAAAGGAGCTGGGAGTATGTCCTCAGCGGGACGTCCTGTTGGACAGGCTCACTGTCCTGGAGCACCTACTGCTCTTACCAGGGCGGGGCGCCGGCAGCAGGTTGAAAAGACTCTGAGACATGGGGCTGACATCCTGTTCAGAGGCCTGCAGGGGAGGCTGTCCCTTGGCACCACTGCGCCTGGCAGGTTTTGGAGTTGCAGATACCACCTTAGAGGGTGGGGTGGAGGCACAGAGCCCAAGGCCTCCAGCATCACCTGCAGAGCTGCCCCAACAGGATGCGAGCTCAGACTTGTCAAGGCCAGAGGACCTGGCAAGGGTGTGGGAGGCCCCCTGCTATGAAGGGTGCCTCCTGGGAAGGAACCTGTTCAGCCCTCTTCCTCGTATGCAGGACATGGAGAAGGGAGCTCTGTCCCACGCAGCAAGGAAAAGGGGGCTTTGGGGGAAGGGTAGATAAACAGACTACTCCCTTCAGGACCTCAGGGGAAAGGAGTATATTTGACCCAGAAGAGTCAATGATTTGACTCATGTACATAAAACCAAGTGGGGAATGAAAGGGCGGTGCAAGACTGAAAACCAGCCAATAGGGATGCAGAGAAAATGACCCAAGTCTAACTGCATCCTGCCTCCTGTGCAACCAAACCCTGGCCTTTCCCTCGACCAATCAACAGGAGCCACATACCTTACCCCACCCACTACTTCCGGCCCTATAAATCCTTTGTTTTCCTGAAACTCGTGGTCTCTCCCTTCCACCCTGCTGCTGCATCAGTGAGCGTGTGTGGGATGGGAACTCAAGCTAGCTTTATTAAAGGCTCTGTGTGTTTTTGTATCGGTCTCCGACTCCCTAAGTGGTTTTTGGGGATCACAACATCTGGGTGTAACATCTGACACAAAAATAAAATCCAATCCATTATCATTATCTCCTATATTAGATGATTTTATGATCATTCTAATTTTAATTATCTATAATTCTATGATTCTGTAGTGTTAACCAACTGAAAGAAAATTCTCATTTTACTCAAACAAAATTAATACAAATACAGAAATTGTTAAACAGGTACAGTAATTATTCATAGGTTTTAACTATGCATGAAAATACCTATTTATTAGCAATCTAAAATGGTGGGATTGTTACTCTGAGAAGATCAAAATTCTATATTTCTAAGTCAGTAACTTGGCTCAGTAATGAAAGTGAAGTAAATAATTCTGTTACTTTAAGTGTCTTGTGAAATGTGCCTGAAGTTATAGCTTCAAGACAGATGTTAATGCCTTCTAAGTGACGGTTTTCAAGGATCTGTTTTCTGTAAGGCCTTCTATCTACAGCTGAGTGAAATGTAGGCAACTGCTCAATGGGAAAAAAAAA
>PVJC01010329.1:0-24240 GCA_004026665.1 Murina feae
TTTTTATAAGACGATTTATCTCTATATCTTAAAGCACTGATGGAGTTAAAATGTGATGTTTGGCCTTTAGGGTTAAAAGTAAATGGTCTTGATCCCATCGAGTAAGAACGCTTGGATGGTGAGTCTTACTAAGACCGCTTACAATGACTTTCAAGCATTTTTGACCCTGTCCCATAGAAATGTTTTATTTTGTGGCCAGTACATACCAAATATATTTGTGAATAAACGAAAAAAGTGTCACAGTTACCCTCACCCTGTTGCACTGTTTTCTTTTTCTGTGCTGGTTGCTCCCCACCAATGGGTTTCAGCATCCATTTGAAAAACACTCCTCAGTCTGTGAGGTACGAGCGACAGCCTCCTGGAGAGCAGGAAGACTTGAATTGGCAGACAGTAGAGCCAGAGCATCTTGAAAGAGACGCATTGTTTTGACCTTGGATGACAGTAGGATATATCTGCTACCTCAGGACACCATGCTAGTCCTATACGGGCTGTCTCTTAATTAGCGTGAAGGTATCATTGCCCTCAATGCAAGCAAATACAAATGAGGCTGTTGTCAAGGTTCTTAAGTAGCTCAAGGAGGCCAGCAGTCTTTCTGAAATCCTATGGACAGAACCTATCCATCATCCATCTATATCAGTGGTTCCCAACGTGGGGCACATGCCCCTCGGGGGCGATTTGATTTTTTAAAAAATATTTTAAAATTGATTTTAGAGAGGAAAGGAGAGGGAGAGATAGAAACATCACTGATGAGAGAGAATCATTGTTTGGCTGCCTCCTGCATGCCCCTACTGGGGATCAAGCCCGTAACCTGGGCATGTGCCCTTGACCAGAATCAAACCTGGGACCCTTTAGTCTGCAGGCTGATGCCCTATACACTGAGCAAACTGGCTAGGGCAGCAATTTGATTTTTAAGGGGGTTAGTTTGAGGATGAGTTATTAACAGTGAATTTTGGGCATTTCTTACGGTTTTAGGGACTTCATATATAGTATATAAATATATAGTGACATATTTATGCATTGCAGTTCTCTATTATATGTTTTGAAACTTTATTTGCTAATTCTTTGTATCATTTCATATTATTTTTTAACAGTTTCTTAGTGATTTCTTCCTCAGTACTTCAACTGTCCTTTTGTTCTTTTATTTTTCTCTCTCGTGGATGCCATGTTCTTTAGAAGCTTGTTTAGACCAAGCTAATGACCTTGTAGGCTTCCTCCACGTGAGTAGGAGTTCACTTTTTGAATAATAAGAATTATATGTTATGGGTGGGGGTGGGGGGCAATCAGGATTTTAAAGATGTTCAGGTGGGGCATGGCCAAAAAAAGGTTGAGAACTACTAATCTGTATAGTTAAGTCTTAGAATTAACTAAAGACCTCTATTTTGTAGTAATATTCTTACTCATGATCATTTTCCCCACAAAAGAAATCTTTTTTTGTAGAAGCTATAGAATATATAGTTAAAAAAATAGAAGGTCCAGATTCTAAATATTTTGGCATATATATCTTCCCAGTCTATTTTTAGAATATATTTATATTTATATTGAAGAAAATCATTTAAAAACTAGCTGACATACTATATATACTGTTTTGTAACTTGTAAAAAAGATGTTGAAGGCTTTCTATCTTGGTGTGTTTGTGTGTATATATATAATTTTTAATAGCTGAATACAATTTCATTGTTACAAATATAATTCATGTATTGTACTTTGTGTACATACTAGAGGCCCAGTGCGTGGATTCGTCCAGGGTGTGTCCAGCCCATCTAAGCCCTGATTGGTGGGGCCAGGAAGGGGGCCGTGGAGGGACTCCAGGGCGTGTCTGGCCCATCTTGCCCAGTCCCGATCAGCTGGACCCTAGCAGCAAGCTAACCTACTGGTCGGAGCATCTGCCCCCTGGTGGTCAGTGCACATCATGTCGACTGGTCAAATGGTTGGACACTTAGCATATTAGGCTTTTATTATATAGGATATTAAAAAGTAACCAATTTATTCTTACCCATTTTGGTTGTTTGTAGACTTTAGCTGTTTAAACAAGGCCACACTAAACATTTTTTTAAAATATATTTTTATTGATTTCAGAGAGGAAAGGAGAGGGGGAGAGGGATAGAAACATGAATGATGAGAGAGAATCATTGATTGGCCGCCTCCTGCATGCCCTACACTGGGGATGGAACCCGCAATCCGGGCATGTGCTCTAACCTGGAATCGAGCTGTGACCTCCTGGTTCATGGGTCAATGCTCAGCCACTGAGCCATGCAGGCCAGGCACACTAAACAGTTTTATACATGTCTTTAGATAAAGTTACGTTACAAAAATGTTTAAACGGACTAGGAATTGCTGGTGTAGTTGTGTCCCCCTCTCCCTTTTAATGGTCACTTCTAACCTGTTTAAAGAACTTCTACCTTTTCTCAGAATAGTGTCACCTTTGCTGTTAAGTTGTGAAATAAATAGAATTTGAAACAGAAACTTGACTTACTAGAAACTGATTCTAGTTCTTGCCTTAATTTTCAGACACTACCTGTAACGAAAAACAAAGAAAACAGACTAAGAGGAAACAAAGTGTTCTGCGCGGTGGGTTTCTTATCTAGTGCAGCACCTTACCTGCTTGCTAAATATTCATGGCCTCGCGGGGTGCAGCAGCGGCAGCTCTAGGCTGTTACTCTCTAGGTCAGGAGAGGCTGCCACGGAAAGCAAGTTTTTATTATTATTTACATTGGCTTTGACTTCTTTAGTCTTCAAGTAAATGTAATGGTTGCTGTTAACACTGCCATCTGACGCCACTCAGCCCATTTATGTTTCTATGAATTTTTTTTAATTGTAGAAAGAAAGCTAGGTTGTCTCCTGCTACCTATGGGCAGTCGGGTATGTGACCTGTGCTCAATAGCCCCAGGTGACTCATGGACCATGACAGCTCTTGGCTTAAGCCTTATTAATGATGGATGCATTTGGTGAACATGCTTTCTTTGCTGTTTCAGGCATGTTTGTATATGTGTATATTTTTAAGTAGCAGAATCAAAGTTACTTAGACCTCAACCCAATGTCCCTTTTCAGTTACAACTGTAATTTCTCTAAAAGGGCACATGTGATTCCTATATACCCATGTGGGTTATCACATACTAGAGGCCTGAGGCACGAAATTCATGCAAGAGTAGGCCTTCCTTTCCCCAGCTGCCAGCATCAGCTTCCATCTGGCACCCAGGAACCGGGCTTCCCTCCCGTCACCAGCAGGCACCCAGGAACCGGGCTTCCCTTGCAGCCCCGGAATGATGTCCAGAAGGACATTGATCTAATTAGCATATTACACTTTTATTATTATAGATGTATTGTTAGGTGTAACTTTTGGTATTTTAAAAAGCATTTTTAAAGTATCTATCTTGAAACAACATTTTATTTATACATTTATTTCGATAATGTAAAATGTTACAACAACACAACAAAAAGTTTATAGCGAAGGGTTGAAAAAATAAGATCTATATATAACCCCTCTATTTTAACATTAGTACCATGGGCTATTTCCTTCCAGGCTTTTTTCTTGTGTGTAGATTTCACATTGTTGTAAGCAGACGTTTTACAACCAGTATCTTTAAGGGAATATAAATTTAGATGTATCAAAAGGCTCATGAGAAAAAATTTTATACCAAATCATTTATTACTAGAATTCTAACTTTCTCATGTATTATTCCTTCTAGTACAATATTGTACTGAGTTGTAAATAGAGGAGAGTGCTAATTAAATGATTGCTGTTGTCGTTTATTAGAAATGCAGAATTAAAATTGTGTAATACCGTAGTTCTGAAGGATCCTTACCATTGCCTTCTCTTTTGAAACCCCTTCTAGTGGAAGAAGGGAGATTTCTGAGTGATTCTTGTTAGGGACCTCTGAGTAGCTTCTTCAGGATGACTAAGACACCCAGTCATGTTAGTTACATTAAAATATTAGACAGGTTCATGCACATGCACATATATACACATCGAACTGCAAAAATGCTTTACAAGTAGATTAAAATCTCAGGATGTGTGTTCTGCATTCAGAGAACACCATCCGCATCCCTGAGATAAGCACAAATTGTCACAGGTTTTTATTTTTATTCCAACCTGTTCCCAGAAGCCATCTTACCTATTATGAGGCTGCCTTTTTACACCTGTACCAATGAGTGGCACTTACCCTTAGAGCAGGGCGGGGAATCTTTTTCCTGCCAAGGGCCGTTTGCATTTCTCTGTCATTTGAGGGCCATGCAGAATGTGCCTGCTGTATTTGCTCAAACATGTAGTTAACTTACCTCTAATGCCTTGGCAGGGCCAGACCCAACGAGTCCTCAGGCCTTATTTGGCCTCCGGGCTGGGCATTCCCCACCCCCGCCTTACAGCCGAGAACCTGTTCCCTTGATTATTGGAAATTACCAGAATGAATGACAAGATAGAGAAGACATGTGCAGGAGCTAAGCGGTGGCTGCAGGGATTTGCGGTAGGAGGCCTGTGCTTCAGTCTCCACCCTGCCACTGAGGGATGTGTAATGGGGACAGTAATCCTACTGGACATTACAGGGTAGTTGTGAGGATAGAATGAAGTATCTTGGGTGAATGTAACTTGTAAGCTGTAAAGCCCATATATGTTCTTTTTATTGTTACTAGTCCTCACCCAAGGGTATTTTTTTCTATTAGTTTTTTTAGAGAGAGTGGGAGGGAGGGAGAGACAGAGAGAGAGAGGACACACATTGATTGGTTGTCTCCCCTGTGCACCCTGACTGGGGCCGGGGATCAAGCCTGCAACCGAGGTATGTGTCCTTGACCAGAATCGAACCTGTGACCTTTCGGTCTGTGGGCCGATGCTCTAACCACAGCCAAACTGGCTAAGGCAAGCCCAGTATGTGTGTTTTTTAAAAATATTTGTTTTAAAATATAGTTTTATTGATTTCAGAGAGAGGGAGATGGAGAGGGAGAAACATTAATGGTGAATCATGGATCGTTTGCCTCCTGCATGCACCCTACTGGGGATTGAGTCTGCAACCCAGGCATGTGCTCTCACTGGGAATCGAACTGTGACCTCCTGGTCCATAGGTCAACACTCAGCTACTGAGCCACACCAGCTGGGCTAGCTCAGTGTATGTTTCGATGCTGGTACTTCTCGGACTAGGTAGGAAGAATGTTCTTAAGTTAAACCACAGTGAAGTTCTTAAGAAACAAGTAGCCTCGTTGTGAAACTATTCCTTTTTCTTTCCAGTCTTCAAGCAGCGACAGTGGTGGGAGCAGCAGCAGCAGCAGCAGCATCAACAGCCCGGACCGGGCCAGTGGGCCAGAAAGTAGCTTGAACCACATCGTCACCGGGTCCAGCCCCAATACCCCTCAGCCCGCACCAGAGCAGTCTGCACTATGCCAAGGCCTTTACTTCCACATCAACCAGACCCTGAAGGAGGCTCACTTTCATAGCCTACAGCACCGAGGCCGGCCTCCCACATGAGGGGCTGGGGTTTCTTGCCTTCTGTGAAGGGACAGTGCTGTGCAGATTTGATATTTCATCTTACGATGTTTTAAAAAATTGCACAAAAAATGCCTGTTGGCTTTCCACTCTATATTTGAAATAACAGGTTAACAGGCAGTTGTTTACTTGTGGTTTTGCTGCACTATTGCAATTTTAAAGGGGCTTTGAAGCAATTTTTTATAGGATTCTTTTGAGGGTGGGTATCAAATCCATGTCAAGGTAATGGTATGAGGAAATCTCATCTGCGTGTTGAGTCCATAGTTTGTCCAATTCAGATTGATTTCCAAATCTGTCAATTAGAAATTCTACTTTATGTAAAAAGGCCTTTTAAAAATGCGGGATCTTAAATTTTTTAAATTCAATAAACTAGTAAAGAGTATGTAGTTTCCATGAAGAAACATACATTTTTTTTCCCAAAATATAAACCTTGATTCAGTCTTGCACTGAAATTGCCATACTACCTCTTAGTATGTAGCTGTGTGGTTGGAAATGCTCTCCTTTTAACAGAGAGTCAGATCCAGGTGAGGCTGTGTGTGCGAAGCGCCCTCCCCGTAACTGTCTCTCCCTGTTGTGCATTTGTATTTCCAAGAGAATGTCTTTCAGGTTCTTGTAAACGCAGATAACTGTCACCTTATTGCTCAGAGCCTACATTTCCGATTTGGTAGAAAACATTGCAGTTCCGACAGTCAAGAAATATGTAATGATTTTTTGTCTTACAAACTTGTTCTCTCGGCAGCTTCTGTGATCTCATTGATAATTCTACCCTGTAGTGTGGAGAACTGCAGCGTTGGTGAATGCTGACAGTGTAAGCTATCTGAACTGATGTCTGAGGTCACAGTGCTATGAGACTGTTGGCCAAGGACTCCCGTTAGAATTGAAGTGACCCCACTAACGGTAACTAGGGGCCACATTCCACCACTGAGACTGGACAGACTAGGGTGGCTTAGAAACAGATGAGCAGAGGCACCGTTAGCAGAAATGACACAGTCGTATTTATTTAGAAAGTGATGGCCGTGTCCCATGTTATTTAGTCATACTAGAGAGCCAACCAAGTTTGAATAATGAAGGTGTAGAATCTTCGTCCTCACTGACAAACTGTCTGAATAAGGAGCCAGGATGCGTCGGGTCATCTGCTCGGGAGAGTGCCGGGGGGACAACCTGCAATGGCATGGAGAGGAAAGTGCCTTAGAGTCCACCCAGATGCTCCTGCCTGCTCACCCTCCGCCCCACCCCACCCCACCCGGAGTGCACACAGCACACAGACCTGAGAAGCACGGGCAACTCTAGTTCAGGGGAAGAGGACATGGGGATGACTAAACTTTGTAGATGGAACTACTGTAGGAAAGGTTAAATCTACACCTCCTTTCCGTGGTGGTTCCTCTACTGTGGACAGAATTTAATTAAAGGTCAGTTACTTGAAGTAGAAATTTAGAATTATGGAGGGAAGTTACTGCACAGGCCAATGCTTATAGAATGGATGGTTTGTGCAAGAATTTTTTTTTACTACCATCTCCCAAGTTTTGAAACCAGATGTTTGACAAGTATTTTGGATCTTAATGGGTTTGTGGCAGGGAATGTGGAAAGGATTCATTGCTAATGTTTTGTCTAGCAATAAAGTAAACAACTAAATGCTATAAGAAGCCAGCATTTGAGCTTTCAAACACACATGTATACAACACAATGCAGAAATACCCAGGACTCCTCCTGCAGGCTAGTGGATGGCAACCTACTGAAACAAAACGTGTATTAACAAGAAAATGTAAAACTCAAGAAAGCAAATTTCCTTTTATTTACCACCCAAGTAAAAGAAATGGAAGATGAAACCATCACCAAAACCAACCTTTTTTTTCCAAACACGTATAAAGATAGTGCTGGGTTAGCAGTTTACTCTTTTATCCTACAAAACCCAAAACAACTCCTTCCTGGCCTGCAGATCTTCTCCAACCTCAGCAGCCTGAGATGTTTCTTTTTGAGGCTAACTTGATAGTGTAAATGAGCACCTTTTAAACCTATCGGCTCAAGCTAGTAAAACCTGTACTTCTATATTGCGCCGCCATTAAAAGCAGCATTAGTGCATTTTGTCATTCAGTTCTTTATCGATTCTTTAAGGGGAGCCGATTGGGTGGTTTGGTGGGAGATGGGACAGGATCCATAGGGATGAACGTCTTGATTTCTGCACTAACCTGAGCTTTGGATTCGATGCTTCTGCTGATTGATTTGGCCTTTCGAGTGCTTGTCATGCTCAGTGGAAGAAGTCCAAACCTCCAAGACAAGATGAAGGCATTTTAGTGGCATGAACAGGAAGCTGGGGGGCCAGCAGAAGCCCGTGGAATCGTTACCTGATCTGACTCGATGCCAGCGGCAATATGTTATGGGGTTCTTGCGAGTTGAATGTGCTGCTCCTGGGGGTGAACTGATTCTCTGTACCAGTAACCAGTCCAAATAGAACCTGACAGACAAGAAAGGGGGTACAAAAACTGGATTTACTGGCCAGTTTAAACCGCTTAAGTTAGTAATCAGTCGCTGTGATCACCATCATTTTGGGGAACGTTCTTTCCAGTGTGTTAATGCTTTAAAATTACCACCTGTCAGAATCTCAGTCACATGGCTCTTTTATTCCTTTCTGAGGCCTTGATAAAACCTGAAATATCCTTATCTACCATGACAGCAGTGAGATCTTACCTCATCAGTCCTCTTTCAGTCTTTATAGCTAACCTAGCTTGTGTCCTGCCCCTCCCAGCACTGCCTCCAGGAGCGACAGGGACTGGCTTACAGAAGTTCGCTGCACCAGGCGTGCGAGGTTGCTGTTGAGGTGTGGTGTGAACACATCCAGGTCAAAGGGATCAATGAGTGCTTCCAAGCAGTCAGCCACTTTCTCAATTCTGAAAAAAAAGGATTAGGATGATGAGTCTCCTCAGTTTTTAGGACAAAAACCCATTTTCTGGGACTTGAATGCTATGGAAATCCTGGAGCTGGACTTACTAATTGCTGTCTCAGTACCACTTGTTACTAATTGTTGTGCTTAATAAATTAATAATCCTTAAGAGTTTTGAGCTGATGGGATGTCTAAATCAAGTCCATTTTTTCCCATGCTACATTTAGGGAGGGCCCTGGAGACTCCAATTAAACCCAACAGTTGGTAGGCTGACTCTAGAGAAGAGGAATGAGATCCCACTCACTCCGCCTGGCTGTGGAATTTATCCACCAGCTGGTCAGTAGTTATCTTGCTGGCAACAGGAGCTTCCTGTCTAAAACAGGCACAGCTACTGTGCAGTACAGCTGGCTGGTGGTTCCCCACGAAAAGGGGCTGCTTGCATTGGGCAGAGGCTGTATGGGGAGAGCTGGGGTGAGGCTACCTGGAGTCCTGTTTGCTACGGCCACTTTTCACCTCTTCACCCTTGGCTGTGAGCACAGTGCTGAGGTACCGCAGGTCGTAAAGCAGCTGCAGTGCCCGGTTCTGGGTCATTGGAAATGCACCTTCTCTCTGAAAATGAATGCCCCGCCCCACTCATTAAGGGAGATGACTTCCATGCACTTAATAAACAGCGTCACGAGTTGGTTGAGTCCCAGCTTATTTCAGAAGCAGATGCCTTTTCCACTCATACCACTTGAATCTCACAACAAAACAGGTTAGAACTTGGTCTTAAAACCCAACCGCAGGGAAGACCTAGCCCTTAAAAAAGGCCTCAGGTGCTGAAGATGGTCGTTTTAAAGGAAAAACGCCCCTTGCGTGAAGGAGAGGCCTTGTGAGCAATGCTTTCCTGAATTCTTCACAAATTGGGAGGTGGGCCTCTTGAAAGTGTTACTAATGAAGTGGGAATATGCCAGGAGGGCAGAATACTTCACAGACCAGAGGAGAGAGGGGGGAGGGGGGCTGGGAGGCAGGGACTCTTCAATACCTTGCGTGCCATGGCTGTGCTTTGTAATCCTTTCAATCTCCAGCCCCAGTGCGGTTTAGGTTCAGAGCCCACATTTATCCTGAGGACACTGAGACCTAAATGATTCACCCCAAACCCCGGTGTGTGACTGTCCCTAGTCAGGAGGGGACTTTGTTACTCGGAGGCCTTCCTCCTCCCACTGTACTGCCTGCCTTTTTATGAAGACCTGCCTGAGCCCTGAGGACGGTGCAATTAAACTCGAAGAGTTGGAGGCCACTACCAACTCGATAGCCTGGACGCAGTGACCCCCAACACCCAGAGTCCTTGCTGTGTGCTGCCCAGACCCCAGAAAAAGCTGAGGTTTATTTCAGTGTTTAATGGAGAAAACTTCAAACACCTACCTTCATCTCTTTTCCTTCTGAGAGTTTCTCATAGGCAGCTACTACTTGAGCCACGCAGTTTTTCAGCATCTCCTGCAGCGTCACCTTGGGCAAGGCATGGCCTCCAACCCGATTAATTTCCTGGCACAAGCCGAACAGGAAGGACTGCACATACCAGGACGGCTGAAAACGAGCACCGAGTTGCCAGTTTGCACCAATGAAATGAGATGCAGTAAATACGGGTTCACCTATCCTGGCTTCACACCAAGACCTTGACCTCTCCAATCAGCCCCTCTTACAGACTGGCTAACAGATCCTAGTGACAGGCTGTCATTCCCTCGTGGCCTGGGTCGACCTAGCCGGGCACTGATTTATTCTGCTGCTTTTACTAAAGGGTAAGTGGTTCTCTAATTAGCAGAGCCTGTGCTACAAAAGGGAAGAATCATAACTGACTCTGGAGCAGTCCATTTACTTGGCCCCATGGCCACTTTGCCTCCCCACCCCACCCCCAGCAGAAGGCTGTAACTATTACCTGCAGCTCACCCTCAGCAGCTGACCATTAGTGATTTTCTAAGCTCTTTCCTTTCCTCAGAGGCCAGCCCGGCTCTGCCAGAAGCCCTGACTTACCTGGGTAGGGAGTCGGATCTTGGATGTGATGCTGCTGCCAGACTCCGCTTCCTCCTGAATTTCTAGTTCATCCCAGCTGGTGGCCATGGCCAGGACTGAGCCAGCGTCATCTAGAAGTAACGACTCGGCAAACCCATGAGCTAAAACCTGGTAATAAAAGGCAGGTGCCCCGAGAGGCCACTCAGATCCTGCAGTCTGTTTCAGCTGCTGCTGCTGAGGTCTCGTGGGGTGGCGGGTGGCAAACGTCACTCTTCTCTTAGCTAATTACTGGTGTCGGCAAAGGGAACGTTGTTGCTAACCACTCTGCAAATGTCAGCTCTTCAGACAACAGCAGAGACTACAGGGAACAGGATGTTTAGGGTGCAGAGCAGGAAATACAGATCCTTATCCAGAGAGAGGGTCTTCCTCCTTAGAGGGGAAGGGAGGGTTTCTGTGTAAGTCCAGACTGAAAATGAGTGGAAGAGGTTTGACATTTGCTCTGTGTGGCAGAGAGAAGTGAGAGTAAGTAACTGGATGGAATAAGAACTGTTATTCCCTTTCTGTTAATGATCAAGGTTGACAAGACTGGACTATAGTGAAAGGGAGACGATGAGTGGGGAGAAAACATGGCCACGCTACTCACTTGCACAACCGCCGAGCTCCAGACCCGGTAGCCCATCACACTCTGCTGCAGGAGGAGCTCCTTAACTTCCTGCCACTGGGCCTGCGTAGGTAGGACTTTCTCCGTTTTCCCCTTTCCTTGTTTTTTCAGCGCCCTGGAATCCCTTGCTGGTTTCTCAGAGCTCCCAGATTTTCCCAGGATGCACTGCTTCAGGTGAGGACACAGTTCTCCCAGGGACTGGCAGAGCCGGGCCATGAAAAGGACCGCATGCAGCTTGTCACGGCCCAGGGCATGCTGCTGGCCTTGCACAGCTTCCTCGATGCTCTGCAGCTCTGCCCGGACACAATCCGTGATGTGCTTGATGCAGGCCACCGAGTGAGTCCGCAGCATCTCCTGCACAGTCCCGGCGTCTGCGAACCTGTCAAAGGCACAGTTCTTGGCTTGCTTGGGGGTGACCTCCTTGGACAGTGACGAGTCGTCAGAGGGAAGGTAAGCCAGGAGGTCATCCAGTTTCACCTTCAGTTTGGCATCTAGGGCAGCGCAGAAGTTTTGTACACAAGGGCTGACAGCTTGAGCTTTCATGGAGAGCCCACTGCCGCCAAACGGGCCCCGGCTCGCCACGCTGACCCACGCGGCGTCCGAAGGCAGGTCGCTGGGACTCTCGGACCAGAGGAAGAGAGCCATGTTGTGCTCAAAGTGGACGTGCTTGTTGGAAGCGGACTTGCTGGCGCTGCTCTCGAGCTCCTGCAAGGCGGAGGTGAGGAGCTGCCTGGAGCTTGTGGAGATGGAGTCAAAACCCTCTTTTGTCAGCGTCTAAAACAAGAAAAGCAATTCCTTTCAGAAATCTCAAAACAAGAGGACCCAGCGGCAGTCCATCCAGCATCCGAATGTTCTCCACCAGGCTCAGACAGCATGACGCTGGCAGAGGTCAAAGTCATCACCGATGGACACAGACACGTTCCCGACCACCTGACAGAGGCCTGGGCTCTTCCAGCAACAGAGTTGGGATCTTTGTGCAGATCCCGAAGAGCCCTCCGCTTTCCTCCCCCCCCTGCCCCC
This sequence comes from Murina feae, assembly GCA_004026665.1. NCBI lineage: Eukaryota > Metazoa > Chordata > Mammalia > Chiroptera > Vespertilionidae > Murina > Murina feae. The sequence continues at coordinate 12,019 of PVJC01010329.1, forward strand.
ACCCCCGCCGGAAGGCATGCTGGGACTCCCTGGAGTAAGTCAGCAGGGAAAGCACACACTGAGGAAACGTCGGGAGTCAGCCCAGTCAGTCACAGATCACACCACGACTGGCCGTAACACCAAGTGCCCACGGTACCTGTAATCGGTCAAGGAACAGCTGCTGCATCAGGTCCTCCCACAGCAAGAGGGGCTTCTCCAGAAGCCGCCCGCACACCACGTCCCAGCTGCGGCTGGTGGACTCGTTGGTGAGCAGTTCCCACACGGCGTCCCGGATCCCTGCCAGGCCTTTCATGCTCTTCACGAACATGAGCAGGTTGGTGATCCCGTTTTTAATGTCTTCCTTGCACCTGCAACACAATCATTTTCCTTCGGCCTCATTGGATTCGTGATTCCACACCTTTATTAAGAGAAAGAGCAAGCCTTCGTTTGAAAACCTCCAGTTACATAAATACACTTCTCTCCGAGCAGCTGAAAGTATGTATTAACCCAGCATTTCTGGCTGGATGGGGGAGAGCCTGTGGCCCTTTCACGGGGCCCCCCCTTGCTTCTCTCAGGCATCTGGAAGGAAGTCGAGAGCCCTACAGAGTGTATTCAAAAACTAAATAAAAGTTTAGGGGGACAGAACTCTTGCAAAAAGAGAATTTAAAATCCTCTACGTAGTATTTTGAAAGACAGATTCCTTCTTGGTTCCCCACGGCAGGGGCTATCCTTCCATTGAAGTTGGTGACAGGTGGCGGAGTGAGGAGCCGACATGACCTAGTGAGCGTGTGCAGAGCATCATCCAGGAGGTCAGGCTTGTCCCTCACTCATCACTGGCCCTGTGGCCACACATGAGGCTGCCAGGGTGGTGCCTGCCGGCCTCAAGAAAGCTCTGGCTACTCACATGTGGATCCATTTCTGCAGCGTGTCGGTTAGGTACTCCTGGCTGATGGGATGTGCGAGGGTCCGCAGAGCCGGCCGGAACTCGACAATGGATGCCGGCAGGTGCCTGAACCAGCTGCAGAGCTTCATCTCTTCTTGTAGGACGCCAAAGCCCTTTTCTAAAGAGAAGGCCAGGTGAGAAGGAACCGGGCCATCCTCTGAACAGCATATTAAAAAATGGACCTAGAAGGAATTCCCACAGACCATCTAGTCTTCCTCTGGGCAGGGCAGACTGGAGCCCTGAAAAAGCGGGGGGAAGGTGAAGTACAGTATATGCCCAGGGCTTCCGTCATCAGGAAGCTGGCAGCTTCCCTCCAACTCCAGCCATCCTATTGGCTGAGAAGGCAAGGAAAGCGAGGAATGGAATGGGGAAGAGAGAGAGAAGTACTGGGTGCTGTGCAGTCCTCAACATTTGCAAAGTAGAACTCAAGTTGTCAAAAAGGCGATGTTTCCTATTTCTCACCGTCCTCCAACCTCCCTTGAAGACCTGAGGGAAGAACTGATGGCCACTCATCCTGATCAGTGAGTTGTAGCTCTTCAGAGGTGATTGCTCCCTCCAGCAGGGCATAGGCCCACGCTGTGTACCATGGGAGGCCCCTCATTGTGCCTCAGTGCCTTTGCACATCCTCTTCCCTTTGCCTGGCACTCTTTTCCTTGCCTTCTTCACCTAAGTGTTACTCAGCTTTTAGGTTTCAGTTTAAATATCACTTCTCTCGTGCAAGTAACATTGGTGAGGTCCCTCATGTCAATGCTCCCAAGCCAACTTGTACTTCACCTCACAGTGAAGACCAATACTGACAGTAAACAGGTTTGTGTGTATTTGAGTTCAAAATTTGTCTCTGCCACTAGACGGTTACCTCTACAAAAGAGGGTTCCATATTTGTCCAGTTCACTGCTGTATCCCCAGAGCCTAGCACAGTAGCTGGCAGATGGTAGATGCTCAAGAAACGTCATTTGAATGAACCAGAAGATAAAAACGTTTGGCTACGAGCTTACCGGTAGGATGCTGGCCTGTGATGGTCTCCAGAGTTGTGAAGAGCAAGCCACATGGCAGGGATGGATCTGGCAGCAGCCCTTCCGGTAAAGTGTAGAAGAGAGCATGCGCTTGGTTCAAAGTGGTGGCCAGCAACTCCACTAACGAGCAAATCTGAGCCTTGATACCAGCACCTACGAGAAGAAACCATCCTCTTCAACACTCACCGTTAGTCAAGTTAGTCGCAGGAAATGCTCTGGACGCTTCTGTCTCCCTCAGCTCAGCCTTCCCCCTTCCCGTGGTACCCACCGTGGTGCGGCTGGTTGAGGAGTTTCTGAATAGCTGCCTTTCTGGCCAACAGGAAGTCTGCCAGGGCTTGGCGAGGAGAACTTTCTTCCAGGAGCATGATAGAGCACAGGGCCTCCGCCACTGCTTGGTCTGACCCAGCCTGGCATTTGAGCAGCATCTTGCTTTCATGCAGAATGGTTGACCTAGAGGGATGACAAAGGTCACCAGGGGATTTTTCACATCTTGAGACGAGAGCCTTGGTGCCCCAGGAAAGAAGACATTCTCCACAAAGCTGAGCGGTGAAGCGCAGCCCTCACCGGAGATCATCACGCTGGACCCACCTACCGGAAGTGGCTGGCCGCTGCCACTTGCCGGATGAGTATGGGGAAGCGGGAGAGGACGGGGCTGTATCGGGAGCCGGAAGAATCCAGCTGGAGCAGGCTGTGCAGGTGGCAGCAGAGCAGGTACAGCTGTGTGGCGTGGAGGTACTGGGAGGCTTCCATCGAGCTCCAGATCTTCTCAGGGATTTCTAAGAGGAGCTTGATCTGGGCAGCCATGCTGTAGAACTTCTCCCGGGCTGGCTGTGGCTACAGGGAAAGGCACAGACTCAGAGGAACAAACCAAAGCAGGGGCGGTGTTCGGCAGGCTGCCGTGTGGGGACACTTTCACAGCTTTCAACGAGCCTGATGCAGCGCCCTTCAGCAAGGCATCGAAGCGCAGTGCAGCGGAATCGTGGAGTGGGGAGTGCTGTGCAACCTCGCCAGTTTCTCCTATCCGTGGCGTGTAACTTTGCTCAGTCCCAGGGAGAGGCACACCTACTCTGGTCATCTCAGACTGTGATGCCTCCATCGCACGGAGCCCTACAGACCCCTATTGAGTGCACTTTTCCTTCCCTTTTCAGATGCTCAGCCTTCGACACCTTCTCCTGCTTCTTCAAGTGCACAATGGACTTCCTTGCTGGCTATTCTATTCACCAGCCCTCTACCAAATCTTCACCAGATCTCGGTCCTCATGCCTCCACTCCTGCTAGCCTTGTCCTTTCACTTCCGGAGTCTCTTCCCTCAAGCATCGCCTCTAAGCAGACCACTACTACATCTTTATCTCTAGCCCTCCTCACTCCTCTGAATCCCAGCCCAGCCTTTTGCACTGCTGCCTAGTAGGGGTCACCGCTGTTCCACTATCAGTATACTTAAAACTGAATTCATCTCCCTAACAAAAATCGTGGCCATCTCCTCCTCATCTGTCTTAGCACACATCACACTGTACTGCTAAATGCCCAGGAAACTCATGTCCTCCTGACGGGCTCTCTTGATATCTTGGCCATCTAAGTTTCTGTTACACTTCCACGACTCTGGTGCAGGTCATCATCATATCGCCTCGCACTCAGCTTAACCCAGAAACATTCAGCCTGTGCTGTGTTCATTCACGACTCCTCCAATCTGTCTCTTTCCTTTGCTGTCAAGTTTATCTTCTTCAGCAGCTACTTAGGTATTATCTTGGCTTGGTTCTAAAGGCTCCTCACTGCTTCGTATCAGCTTGGTGGTCCAGAGTTCCCATCCTCCACTACTTCCTTCCAAGGGCCCTGGAGTCCGCTGGTTGGCACGTGTGGGGCAGAGGGGCGATTTCATCTCCCAGGGAACATCTGTCAGTACCTGGAGACATTTGTGATGATCACAGTGGGGGAGAGGGAGGGTGCTACCGGCATCTAGCAGATGGAGGCCAGGAATGCTTCTATACATCCACAGGACAGCCACTCCCACAAAGAATGACCCGGCCCCACATGTCAACAGCACCAAGGGTGAGGAACCCTGCTTCAATTAAATTCATTACCAGTTTTCATTGTCTTTACATATTTAGACTCGCATTCCAAGCCTCATCTGTCCTTAAGGCCCCACTCTGGTGAGAAGGAAGGACCGAGTCTGAAATGACCTCCTTTGGAAGTCTCATGGTAAATGCGCAGTTATTTTGGGAACCGATCACATGACGCTGAAATGTTTTCTAAGGCTCCTGTACATCGTTTGCATATTTCTTATAGATTGTAAGCTCTGTCAGAGCAGGAACTGGGGGACTTCATTTCTTTGTGCCTTAAAGAAAGGCAGCGTTTGGTGGGTTTAAATCAGATATGGCAATTATAAAAATAAATTCATTTCTAAAAGCAAGCAAGAGTACACGTTAATTACTAATTACCCTTGAAGAGTGTCTCAGTTGTAACCAAGGCTGGCCACATACGGAGGGACATGTACTCCCTGTACAGCTTCCAGAGGAATGAGGTCACTCATTTCAAAAACCAGCTATTTCCAACCCATTTCCTTAACACTTTTATTATTATTATTATTATTATTGATTTCAGAGAGAGAGGAAGGGGGAGAGGGATAGAAACGTCAATGATGAGAAAGAATCATTGATCAGCAGCCTCCCGCACGCCTCTACTGCGGGTTGAGCCTGCAACCCAGGCATGTGCCCCGACCCTCCTGGGTCACGGGTGGACGCTCAACCACTGAGCTACACCGGCCGCCCCAACCTTCTATTGTGCGAGCCCAGCCTACTGACCTGACTTGCTCTAAAACCCGGGTTATGTTAAAAACTTCCAACATGGAGCTCAATGGTACTTTGGCAGTTTCTCCTTGCATGTCGCGGTAAGGTTCCTCTCCCAGGTTTTTAAGAACAAATCCTTGTTTACCTTTCTCGCCCTCGCACCCTTTTCTTTCCAAGCGGTCACTGTCCCTAAGTCAGCACTGTCCTCCGAGCACAGAACACAGCACGCTGCTCCCACCTGAGGGTGCGCTCGGGGCTGCACCCTTCCCGCTCAGGTCTGATCACGGGCGGTCGGAGGAGGGACGCTCGGGCTCCCCGGACTGGCATCACCTGCGCGCACGGACGCGGAGAGGTTCCGCCACCACCGGGGGCGGCTTGGTGCTGGAGTCCGGTGCGGCCCTCCGGCAGCGGGGGGCCTAGCTACTAGGGTCGTGGCCGTGAGTCTTGGCAACTGGGTGGGGAAGGCTGGCAAGAGGAATGAACGACTGGGGGTGGGGGGAATGTCAATGTTCAGAACGTCAGGAAACGTCAGGGAGAGCCCAGCGGTCGGCAAGGGAGACCCTGGCGTTTCCCGCTAACGTCGGGCGTGGGAGCCCGTGGAACCCGCGCGGAGGCGAGGGCTTCCCGGCCGGAAGTCGGGGAGGCTCCCGCATGAGCCCAATGGCCTGGCGGGTGGGTCAGCAGCCAGCGGGAGGCCTGCCGGTCGCAGCCGCGAGCAGAGGAGCCCCCGAAGTGGCGCGCGCTCCCCCCGGAAGCGGGTGAGGCTGCGCGCGGGCGGGTCCGCGGGGGGGCTGCGCGCGGGGGTTGCGGGGCTCGGCACTGACCTGCGGATCCCGCGGCGGCCGGGGCGCGGCCGAGCCCGCCTGGCGGAGACGCGCGCAGTACTGGTCGGTGGCCCTCACGGCGTCCACCAGCCCCTCGGCGCAGCGGCGCATCTGGCCGATGGTGTCGGCCGCCTCGATCAGGTCGCGGTACCGCTCGCCCACCATCTGCCGCAGCTCCTCTTTCTTGTGCTCGATCTCGGCCCGAACCTGGCGCTCCAGCCCTCGGATCTCCTCTGCGCCGTGGGTCTCGAAAAGCGCCGCGGGGTCACGCAGATCCAGCCTCTTGAACGCGGCGGAGGTGGCTGTGGCCGCCATGATGGACCCGTCACCGGCCCCGCAGGTCACTTCCGTTCGGCGGCCCCGCGCGCGCGGCGCCATCTTGGTTGGGGGCGGAAGTACTTCCGCCCCGCTGGCAGCAAGGTCTGTTTCCGGCGCGGCGTTTTTAAAAAGGGAGACCGCGTGGTTAGGTTACATCGCCAAGGCCGACAGGCTGTGTGCTAGCCCAGCCTCACGAGGATCTGAAGCCCTTCCCAGCGCAGGGGGAGCCTTTCCTCGTCGGAGTTAATGATCAAACCCCGCCGTCCGGTGGTGAAGTCTCAGGATGCTCCTGGTCCCTTCCCGGGCCTGTCAGGACCCCGGACAGTGGTCTTTTCCCCTGCGGCGAGGCGCTGGCACTCTGGGTCGGTCCCTCTCTCTCGGAACCCCGGTGTCCTGGGCCATCTGGACCGCGGCAGGCGTGCAGCTCGAACACTGTGCTCCCTGCTGTGGCGTCTTTGCGACTCATTTTCCGTGGTCCTGAGCCTAATGCTATGGTAGGAGAGTGACTTCGTCGATGCTCTGAACCGGACGGAGCGCAGGGACAGCCTGCCCTCCTCCAGGGGCTGTGCGCGCGTGCGTTTTGCTTGTTTTTGTATTGTTGATGAATGTTGATTGTTGGTTAGTTCTTTGGGGTTTTCGTGTTCCTTTCAAACTAGTGTTTTGGCCCTGAAGATGTTTCCCTGATACAGGCTTCCCTTGGCACCACCAGCCCGGGGAGTGGGGGGATGGGAGAGAGGGAAGACCACAATCCTGAGAAAACAGTGCCCAGGACGGTGGTGATGCGGGAGGTATCACCTGGCACCGACTCAGTAATAGAATTTGCAGAGTGTGGCCTGTTTCTTCTAGGTATTTCCAAGACACTTCATTAAACACACACGCGCGCGCACACGAAACATTTATGGAAGATTTCTGTCCTAATGTAGAGAGATGGTATTATGTGCCCCCCAGCTAGGTGTAGTAACCCAAGGCCAGTCTTATCTGTATTGCTGCCCATTTCCTCTCTCACCCACCACCTCCATTATCTTGATGCAAACCCCAAACATAAACTAATTGCAATCTGTAAACAAGCCATTCGTTTATAATATTCCACTGTCGCTCACAGGAGCCCTTACCATGTAGAGAATATTCTCATTTTACAAATGGATAACCTGGGACTCTCAGAGGCAGATGGATTTACTCAGTAATAGTATAATTTTCAAAGCCTGTTCAACAAAATGATCTGATGTACCAGGTAGGTAGGAATAATTATTCCATGCATGGCAAAAACCCAGAAAGCTCATTTATTACCTGTTCAAGTTACGTAGCTAATAAGTGACAGAATCAGCCCTTGGACCTAGCCTTCTGAATTCCTGGCTCATTCCTTTCCCACTTTGTCACACAACTCCTCACAAACTCAAAAAACACTCCCTTGTGATGGATCTACAATTTGCTGTCACTGCATCCCATTCTGTAGAAGACCCTGGTCTGTGCTTGGCTGCCCAGCATCTATGGACTGTCTCTTCTGTGTCTGGAGAAGTCGCCTCTGTGTGGCAAGGTCTTTTCCCCTTAGAGCAGTGGTTCTCAAGTTCTCAGCCTTCCTAATGCCGTGACCCTTTAATACATTCCTCATGTGGTAACCCCCAACCATAAAATGATTTCCGTTGCTACTTCATAACTATAATGTTGCTACTGTTATGAATCATAATATAAATATCTGATATGAAGGATGGTCTTAGGCGACCCCTGTGAGGATCATTTGACTCCCAAAGGGTTTGCAACCCACAGGTTGAGAACCACTGCCTTAGAGCTACTCTGTTATCGGCCAATCAGACACAACCACCAAGGACTTTAAATGGAGAGCTAGTAGAGCCACGAAGCAGGGACAATGGAGATCTCATGGTTGGCAGAGGAAGCACCCGTAGCATCCATGCTCTGACACATCCAGCTGCAGGGCCCAGCCCCCAGTGCTGGTGGCAGTAGCCGGTGACCCCCGCAATGATATCCTCCCCAGAATTGCCCTGCAGCATGCCTTCACTGGATTCTGAATGTTTAGCTCCCTGTGTTCCTCTCTGCCCCCTGAGCCCAGTTCCCTACCTTCCCCAGAGATTCTATGAGTTGTCTAATATTTTAATGACAGATTTGATTTCTTTGAAAAATCAGTTTTGGTTGCCAGCCCTGGAGACTGTGCTGACACACTCCTCATGTTTTCAGCTCCATGAGTTTGATGTCTTTTTAAAAAAATGTTTTTGTTGTTGTTGTTGTTTTGTTGTTTAGACACAGAGGAAGGAGAGGGGTGGAGAGATAGAAACATTGATGAGAGACTGGGAATGGAACCAGTGACCTCTTGGTTCATGGGTCGATGCTCAGCCACTGAATCACACTGGATAGGCTGCCTGATGTGTTTCTAACAGCCAGAGCAAGGAATGTCAACATATCAGTTAGGGCGTGGGGACCTACGGGCTTGTTTATGGCGGCTTGCACTTGTGCATGTACCTGTCATTACAGGGGTATAGCGAAGAGGCCAGCTGGCCAGCTGTTGCCTCCACTGTGGGGGCATGTTCTGAAGGCAGTGCTTTCCCTAACCTTCCCCTCTACTTCCCTGGCCAAGTTCACCTGCTGCCCTGTAGATGCCACTGTTGCTCTTCTGCCTGCAGAACCCAGCATCTGACAGCCTCGAAGGAACGGGCTTTGACTTTATACTCTCTAGTCTCCTTTCTAAGTTAGAGGCAGTAGTCCTGTCCTCTGCCTTCTGCCTTCTCACCCTGTCATAGCCAGGATTGGGCAGAGAGCTCAGCTTCAGCAGCCAGACTGGGTGCTGTGCTAGGGGACAGATGGGCAGAGATGAGAACTAACATCTGTTTTTTTTTCTCTTGGAGATATACAAGTAAAGTCCCCTCTCCCCCTATTTTATTGCCATCATTTGTTTTGCTTTAAGGATGAGTGTGTGTGTGTGTGTGTGTGCGTGTGTGTTGTGCAGTGACCCTTGAGGTCACGTTTTCTTCTTTTCACCTTAAATCTTCACGGGCAGAATGTTAAACATCCGGTGTGTGAATTCAAGAGATTATATTTAGACCCTCCTGGCCCCTGAAATCCAACCTAGGCATTCGGCCACTTATAACAGCTGTGATTTTGGGCCCCATCTAGGCACTTTGCATATATCATCTTTAATTCTCACAATGATCCTGCAGCCAAGGTGGTCTTACACTCACTGAATGGGTAAAACAGGTTTAGGAGGACCAAGGATTCTGTCTGAGATTACGCAGGTAGTCACGGCCGAGTCTGCCCTCAGACCCTGGTCAGTCTGACTCTAAAGTCCTTGATCTTTCTGCCTTGTCACCTTCTTAGCTTCAAAGAAAACTTTAGGACATCAAGAGACCATCAGATGGGCCGAACAATTCTGAGCAACATTGAGATGGTTCCCACACTGCTTCCTGCCCTTTGCCTAAGGTGAGTCTCTGCTGCCCAGCTGGTGTGGCTCAGTAGCTGAGCATTGACTTAGGAACCAAGAGGTTATAGTTTGATTTCTGGTCAGAGCATATGCCTGGGTTGTGGGCTTGATCCCCAGTAGGGGGCTTGCAGGAGGCAGCTGATCAGTGATTCTCATCATTGATGTTTCTATCTCTCCCTCTCTGAAATCAATCATATATATAGCAGTTTGGGGACTCAAGCTGGGGTGGCTCTTCAGGGACCTGGGGGCGGAGGGTACATGTGTGACCATGCCTGGTAGGCAAGTGTCTGCATGCTGGAGGGATTCTCTCCGAAGTGGGGACATATTCTGACATTCGTATTTTTTTTTTTCCTCAGCCCATTGGAACTTTTCTCTCACTCTGAACATTGAGCCGCTAGGCTTCTAAGAACTTTTTAACAGAAATAGAAAAACCACACCAGCATGGTGCCTGAAATTAGAAGGGTTTTTCACCAATTTTTTTTTTTCATACACCACCTGCTCTCTTTCCTTTATGCGATATGCAGTCTAGCATCTGGGAAAGGGCCCCATAGACCATGGTTTTCAAACTCAATGATTCCACAAATATTTGCAAAGTGAGTGAACGGTGTCATGCGTATACGTCACACAATCACAGAGTTGCGGCTCGAAAGGTGAGCCAGGAGGGGCAAAAGGGTCTTTGGTCCGCAGTTGCCTGACGGTTGGAATACTGAACGCAGGAAGACAGCTCCCAGTCACACCACACTCGTGGCAATGCCTGGTTTCCGATCAGGCGGCTGTGCTCACGGCGCCTCACTGCTCACTCTGGACCGTGGACCTGCTGAATCTTATCCCTGTGCCCTGATGATGCCGGGGGGAGGCCTGTGTTCCCATAGTGTGAGGATGGGGCATCGCTCACACGTGGAAAGGCAAAATGACCTAGGGACAGGAAGAGAGGAAATGGAACACTCCTGAGCTAGGAGACATGGAGAGGGAGAAAGCAAGAAGGAAGAGAAAAAGAAAAGGAGAGGAATCAGACAGCAAGTGAACAGAGAGTGAAGAAAAGGAAGGGAGATTTGACCTGGTAAAGGACAGGCTAAAGGAGTGGACCGAGGGGCTGGAGAGAGGGTTGAATTCCACATTGCTGCCCGCTGGGATTCAGGCGTTGGTGTTTGCTCTTGGCCGAGATGCCGATGGGATAGAGAGATTAACGCAGTCATCTTGACAGCTTATCTTTATGGCCGTGTTTATGAGCCTCTGTCCACTGGAGATGACATTTGTAGTAGAAGGGGCGGTTATTTGACTTACCTGTTTGCAGATACCCTGAGCCTCTGCCTTCAACAAATAGCCAGGCCTCACAGCTGATTGGGGGGACCTGGGCGCCAGTCAACACCTTGATTGACAGAGGTGGTCATGAAGCTCACACTCCAAACTTCATGCCTTTGACTGGTGTGTGACTGAACCCTTCATATGTTAACCAGTCCTGTGCTGGTGCCCAGGAGGATACCAAAGACATCTGATTGAAAGCCAGTGGTTCTGGCCCAGCCGGTGTAGCTCAGCAGTTGAGCGTCAACCCAGGAACCAAAAGGCTGCCAGTTCAGTTCCAGGTCAGGGCACATGCCCGGGTTGCGGGCTTGATCCCCCCTGTGGGACATGTGCAGGAGGCAACTGATGGATGATGATTCCCTCTCATCAGTGTTTCTATCTCTCTAACCCTTTCTCTTTCTCTCTCTAAAATCAATAAAAACACTTAAAAAAAAAAAAAAAGAAGTGCTGTGTAGCAAAGGTGTGGGTTCTTGGCACACCCTGAGCACTCACACAGAGTACTCATTCTCATTGTGGATCTTAGCAGTCGAGTTTGTGGTGAAGACTCCATTTTAAGCAGTTGGACATTTCTGTTATGTTTTGATTTTGAGTGAAAGGAAAATGAGAAGATGATTTTAAAAAATAGCTGTTTTCTTTGACCTAATTTTAGAACTCTTGACATTTTTCTCTGACCGGTTGTGCTGTCAGCCAGACCTGGCAGGTCTCTGCGGCCTTTTCGGAGCACCTGTTTCCCCGTCTGCTTTACAGTGACCTGGCCGTGCTATCTGATCAAGGTTACAAAATCGGGAAGAAATCAGACAGGGCCTTTAAAAATTGGGCTGCAGCCCTAGCCGGTTTGGCTCATGGTTGAGTGTTGACCTATGAACCAGAAGGTCACCGTTTGATTCCAGGTCAGGGCATGTGCAGGGCTCAGTGCGCAGTGGGCTGTGCAGGAGGCAGCCGATCAATGACTGTCATCATTGATGTTTTTGTCTCTCCCTGTTCCTTCTTCTCTGAACTCATTAAAAAAATATTTTTAAGAAAGAGATAAATTTTAAAAAATCGGTCTGTGGACAAAATGAAACTCACCAGTGATTGTCAGCTCTTAAGATTATTATTATTATTATTATTATTATTATTATTATTGCTACCAAACCAGTGATTGCTAAGACATCTAGAACACATTTCATAGGGCTTAGATTTTAAAACAAATTGTAAAATTCTTAAGTTTCCAGGCCAGTGTCTCAGGAAACCTGGGAAGTGTGGGTTATTTCACCTCAGACTCTCCCATTTTCCCGAACACGTGGGGATTTTTCACAGACGAGTCCGAGTAGCGGGCCTAAGGAACAGGCCTTAGTCTGCGTCCCTCCCGCTGAGCATATGGTTTGATGGGAAGGTGGTTTCTAGAACAGGACACTTGCAAAAGGAAAAAGTCACTGAAAAGAAATGTTTGCTTTTTTGCTTCCAAGTATATACAGTCAATTAGAACAGCAAAGATTCAATGGCTGACAGAGAAGCAAACAGACTCAAAGTCAGTTGCAGCTTATTTGAAAGCAAGAGCAGTTTCAGCGATCGTTTCCGAAGCGCGGGACATGCAGGAAGGCCGTGTTCACAAGTACCGTGAGAGTCGCAGGAACATCCAGTTATGTGCACAC
>PVJC01010329.1:24340-44030 GCA_004026665.1 Murina feae
GGAGTTTTCAGTCTCCTTGGATAATGATTGATGTGCTGTTTGTAAAAACCCGCTGCTGTTTATCAGTGACTGACAGCCAGAGTGATGGGGAGGCGATGACCTCACGAGTAAGTGTTCTTTAGCAAAAATGCACTGTGCACATTAAACTGTCTCTAAGCAGGGTTCCAAAAGACACCTGTGCACACGCGCACTCCGACCTTTCCAGCCAGGCCCTTCTCAGGCCCCTGGGCACTCACCTGGAGACTCTTCCCGGGGAGGAGGCTTCTGAATGGCTCTGGGGACTCACTTGTCCTCTGGCACTTGGTTCACCACCAGCAGGCGAGCTGGTCGGCTGGGGCACCTCTCTGTGTGGCTGGGCGGCTGATTTCCTCCTGCAGCCCTGGGAGCCTCTCACAGAGGTGGAGCTGCAGTGACCCACAGGGGCGAGGGGTGGAGGGAGAGAGGGAGGCCTGGCTCTGGGTCACCCCTGCAGGACCCTGGGCCTCTGCCGGCCATGTCCATCACCATCAGTTCCCATCGAGACTTTATGAAAACTAAGAGTCCCTTTTCATTGTTCAAAGGCAGGGCATCGTGGACTTCTCAAAAAGAGAAGGCATTATTTTTTTTAATTGCAAATTTTAACTGTAAATATGAGAGAACCTGTTTTGAAAGATAGATCGAGTCCAGCTGGCATGGCTCAGTGGTTGAGCATCGACCTATGAACCAGAAGGTCACGGCTCGATTTCCAGTCGGGGCACATGCCCGGGTTGTGGGCTCAATCTCTGGTGTGGGGCATGCAAGAGACAGCCAATCAATCATGCTCTCTCATCATTGATGTTTCTCTCCCTCTCTCTCTCTCTCTCTTTCTCTCTCTCTCTCTGAAATCACACATGTGCTCTGTTGCCTCACACATGTGCCTTGTATTGTGTGTGTGTTTGAGGGCACCAGCTGTGGGGAAAATGAAGGATAGCTTGAGAGATTTAGACATCCGGCCCATTCTCCTGCATGGGATGCCGATGGATGTTAAAAAGCCAAGTAAGTCTGTGTTATGTCCTACGAGAACCATTTGGGTCTCTTGTTAGGAAATAATCCCCATGAGAAGAAAATGCCAGCTCACTCAGTACTGAGCATATCCCCTCGCCTGGGGACAGGCATCCTCCCAGGTGCGGCCACCGCCTGCCAGGTAGGGGGCATGGCCCCGGAGCGGCCTGCTGCTCCGCGGTACCTGGTGACATCACAGGGAGTCCTGTGGCCGTTTCCCCCAGGCCTCCCCTGCTGGCCACTTGGTAATCTCTTCTTTGTCAGGACCTGCGACACCTGTGTCTCCTTCTGTTCCAGGGCTGACCCAGTCTCACTTGGGGGTCCATAGTGCACCCTCTTTCTCTGTCCAGGGACCATCACTGCAAAGAGACCTTCTTACTGCTCAGGCCACTGGAGGCCCCAGGCATTGAGTAACGGGAGTGGCCAGGGTGGGAGGCCATGGCAGGGTTCTTCTGAGTGGGCCTGATGCTCACTCCACAGGCTTTTCTCGAAGGACAGGGCAGCTCCATCTGTAAGCAGCACAGCCCGCCCCGCCCCTGCCCTGGAACAGGCCTAGGACTGGGGATCCTGAGCTGAACTCGTCGCTGGCTTTCCTTCAGCGATGGTGTGGGATTTTACTGCTGACATTTATGTAACCAGTTCCCCCTGTAGCCTCATCTCACAGTGATCTCTTTTTATTTTTACACGGATTTATCGCTCATAAGTCTTAGTGAACATGTTTTTCCAGGCCACAGCGAGTGCTTCTGGGAAGGAGGTGGTGTGAGTAATGTGGAAGCTGGGATGGGGGCAGCGCGTGAGCAGCCGTGGCCACAGAGGGGTTCTTCGTCACGCTCACAGCCCAGCAGCCCTGGCGAGGAGAGGACGGCTCCTTCTTGCACGGGGTGCCATCTGGCCATGCGGCCCCACGAGGGAGGGTTTCAGAGCAGCCCCGAGATGATAGCATCATGACAAACACCCGACTGTATATTTCCTCACACCCTGGCAATTGGGATCAGCCTGGGAAGTGGGCATTGTTTTATTTCTTGTCACTGGTACATGAGCCCAGCGACAATTTCAACCCCCACGCCCCCCCCCCAAAAAAAAGCCACTGATGGTGCGAAGTGCCTACGGCACTGCTTTGAGGACTAGCAGAGTCTGTGACAGCAAAGGCCAGATGCTTATTGGGGGGCAGTGGGTGAGGAGGGGGCATGGCCATACCCGTGAGGATGGGCTCCCTCCAGCCCTCGCACCTGCAATGCTGCCTGTTAGTTGGCTGGCGCCTGGGTTTCTGTCGGGGAAAGTGTCCTCGGGCCTCTCACCAGCACTGGGACTTCCTTTGCCCGACTTTGTATCGCATTCCTACAAAAACTCCTTGGAGGAGATGGTCAATTGCATTTCCGTTTTCTTTTATTAGGAAGCCACATCTGGCATAAAAACAGCAACAAACAAACCCCACAATTTCTTGGTTTCTCATAAAGATGTGGTCTTGTTTCATTCTTATTCATTTACTAGGGGCCCGGTGCATAAAAATTTGTGCACTCAGGGGGTCCCTCAGACCAGCCTGTGCTCTCTCACAGTCTGGGACCTCTCGGAGGATGGCCACCTGCTGGGGTGCCTGGCCAGCCTGGGTGAGGGGCTGATGGCTGTTTTCAGGCTGGCCAAGCCCCCCAGTGGGGACCCTTACCCCATGGGGGTGTGGCCAGCCTGGGTGAGGGGCTGAGGGCCGTTTTCAGGCTGCCCACAGCCCCTTCAGGGTTCAGATCCCTACTGGGGTGCCTGGCCAGGCCAGCCTGGGTGAGGAGCTGATGGCTGTTTGTAGGCTGGCCATAGCCCCTTCTGGGAGGGGGTCCCTGCTGGGGTACCTGGCCAGTCTGGGTGAGTGGCTGATGGCTGTTTGCAGCGAGGCTGGCTGGAAACTGATATCTGGGATTTATTTAACTTCTAAAGTTGAAACTCTGTTGCTTTAACCGGAGCCCAGGTTGGGTTGCCCCTGACAACCCAGGCTCCCAGCACTTCCTTGAGCCCAAGGCTGGAAGCAGATATCTGAGGTTTGTTTATCTTCTATAATTTAACTTTGTTGCCTTGAGTGGAGGCCATAGCTGGCCTAGGCAGATAGGAACCTTATCTTCCTCCATGGCCGGGGCAAGCCTTCTGCTTATTCCAGCTCTGTGGCTGCTGACCGCCATCTTGGCTAGGTTAATTTGCATATAGCTGCTCTGATTGGTTGGAGGGCGTGGCTTGGCAGGTGAGCGTGGCTTAGGTGTAACGGAGTGAGGGTCAATTTGCATATTACTCTTTTATTGGATTAGATTTTCATGGTAGAGAGACTAAAATTGTTTCCCCATAAGAATTATAGTCTATTTGTTGCCTTTCATGTTAGTGATCCCCACCCCTCCTTTTCTTTGCCTCCCTAAGAAAAAATGTAAGCGCCACTCGATGTGGCTCAGCGATTGAGCATTGACCCAGGAACCAAGTTGTCACAGGTTTGATTCCCTGTCAGGGCACATACCTGGGTTGCAGCTCACCAGAAGAGGGTGTGCAGGAGGCAGCCGATGGATGATGTTCCTCTCTCATCCATGTTTCTATCTCTCTATTCCTTTCCTTCCCCTCTAAAAAGCAATAAAAGCATACTTAAAAAAGAAAAATGGAAGCGATTTGACAAGAAAAAAGTGCAGTCTTATAATAAGGCAAGTCTTGTCTACAAATGCAATGCCTGATGGGCATAATTGTTGAAGTCCTTTTGGGTCAATGAGTAATTTTTTGATTATCTCTAAGAGGAAGAAACACATGAATTTATGTTTTGGGTCCTCAGATACCTTCTCCCTTTCCCTTCTCACTTGGATCCAATACATAAGCAATGAATGAAGCAATTGCCCACGGGCAGGGCAAGTTTTGTGAGGTGGAAGGTTTAAGGAGCCATTTAAGAACAAGAATACAAAAATATCTTCCTTTGTAACTTTTTATAAAAACATACGGTCATCTGAACATACCATCCAAGCCAGCGAGATCCCTGACGCTTAAACTTTATTGGCTTCATAGATAGTCCATGGCTGCGGGTTCCAGGTTGTAATAAGTGTCCATCTGTACTGTACACGTGTGGATTTGCTACTCGCGTATGTGAACACAGGAAATACAGGTCACGATTATACAGGAATCAGATGGGAATATACAGGTATAAATGTGAAAACACAAGATTACATTTTGGGTCTCAAATACACAAACACACAGATACAGTTTTCTATCTTTGTTGAGCTTCCACATTTCAAAGGCCTACTGGCCCCTTTTCCAGACTTTGACTTGTCTGTTTGCATTGAAATGTTCCCTTTAAGGGGGAGTCAATCAATTTAATACAAATCATTCATTCAGACAAGCTGACTCAAGTACTGTTCTCTGAACTGGACTGATGCTGAACAATTCCCTATTCTAGAAGCCAGGTGTGATGGGGGGGCAGAAAGGAGTTGGGTTGGGGTAGGGAGCCCAGCGCCAGTTGGCAGCGTTTGGCTATACATTTATTTTTCGGGCAGTTTAGATGCTGGTCTGGAGGTCTCCATTGAGGAGGGTTCTCTGGGTCTCTGTGGTCTCATTCAGTCGGGATTTGTCCTGCTTACTGTCACTCCGTTCCCCGTCGTCTGTGCTGCTCACCTTGACCAAACAGAGGACGTTCTGGAAGCTCTTTTTGAAGTTGTCAGACAGGAAGGCGTACAGGATGGGATTGGCACAGCTGTTGGCATAGGTGAGGATCACAACGAAGTCAAACATGCCTTTGAGGGCTGGCGTGGGGTTGATGGCCACGGAGACGGAGGAGACGTTGAATATGTAGAAAGGGAGCCAGCAGAAAATGAAGACGGCCACCACGATGGACACCATCCGGGTGACCTTCTTCTCCGACTTTTTCCTCTTGGAGGAGCCCACGCGGATGCCCGAGGACTTCACCTTGATGATGATAAACAGGTAGCAAAGACAAATGATGGTGAGGGGCACCAGGAACCCCAGGATAAAGGCGTAGATAATGAACCCTGTGTACCACGCCCCAGATTCACCCGGCCAGTTAATGGTGCAGCTGCTCTTTCCCCACTGGTTGCTCCGAAGCCCTGCATAGATCATGATGGGCAAGATGACCAGCAAAGAGAGTCCCCAGACGGCCACATTGATCATCTTGGCCGTCCGGGGTCTCCTCCACTTGGCTGACTTGATGGGGTGGACAACAGCCAGGTACCGGTCGATGCTCATGACCGTCAAGCAGAAGATGCTGGTGAACTGATTGATACCGTCCACAGTCATGACCACCCGGCAGATGGCCTTGCCAAAGGGCCAGTGGACCAGAGCCACCTGCATGGCCAAGAAAGGCAGACCCAGCATGAAGAGCTCATCCGCGATGGCCAGGTTGAGGATGTAAATGTTGGTGATGGTCTTCATCTTGGCGTAGCGGAGGATGACGTAAATGACCAGCGTGTTGCCGCACAAGCCAACGATGCAGACCACAAAATAAATGAACGTGAGGACTGCATTGCTGGTCAGGTCATAGTATGGCTCTGTCTGGTTCGAGCTGTTGGCTGCTACCACTGAGCCGTTGAGGTCGAAATGAGAGGAAAGCAACGGTTGGCTGCCATTGAGTAGATCAAAGGCCGTATCCATGGCTGCTTTGCAAGTCTTAGGGCTCGTTCCAACCAGCCAGAGACCTTATTCTCACCTTAATGGGTCCTGGAGGCAAAGGGTCCACTGTGACATCTGCAGGGGGAAAAGGAAGATTGGCTCATGACTCAGAGGCCACAGAAACTCTCACCAGCTTTCCAAGTTCTGATTTACCCTTGCAGACGCACCCTTCCGCGGAACGGCGCACCATCTGTCCACATCAATGTAGAGCGACCAGCGCAGTCTCCTCCGTGTGCAGAATGTTTTGCCAATAGTGACGAAGAGTTCGGGTTAAGCCATCCTGGTTTATCTTGTGATCTTTGGTGACGCACATGTGGGGGATGACGATGGCTGCAAAACAATGTACTTTGACCCCTAAGAAAAGTTAACTGGTCCAAAGTGGGAGAAGGCAGAGAGGTCAGACACTGGCATTCTTGGCCTTTTCCTACAAGGAAATGTAGGCGGACCTGCCGACGTATTTGGAGTTTTTCCATTCTGCAAACCCAGTGTGGAAAAATCCCAGACTTTGGAGGTGAAACAAACCAGGGTTCCACCAGGGAGCCCATGTGACCCCCTGCCCTGTACTTAACTGCTTGAACTCTCATTTGTTAAAATGGGGGTGCCATGAAGGTGAAATGATGAAATGTATGTGAAAATGCCTCGCATTGTGCGGGGCTTATAACCAGAGCTCTATAGCTGTTATCTCTCTCCCGCCCCATTTCCCCTCTATCATCTCATTTATCTCTAATGTATTGAAATCTGCCTCCTTCATGAACCAATGTATAGTCTTAAGTGTTAAAAAAATAAAACTCTGGCCCTAGCCGGTTTGGCTCAGTGGATAGAGTGTCGGCCTGCGGACTCAAGGGTCCCGGGTTCGATTCTAGTCAAGGGCATGTACCTTGGTTGCGGGCACATTCCCAGAAGGGAGTGTGCAGGAGGCAGCTGATTGATGTTTCTCTCTCATGGATGTTTCTAACTCTCTATCCCTCTCCCTTCCTCTCTGTAAAAAATCAATAAAAAGTATATTAAAAAAAAAATAAAACTCTGGCTCACTTCTATTTTAAACACTTTGTAATCGGGCATTTTCCCACAATATCGCGTTGTAACCTGGGGCTTTTTTGACATTTTCTCGCCAAAATTAGACTTTAAGTAAAATATTCATATCTTTCGATCTATTTGATATTTTTCTATGAAACTTTCAGTGTTTTAGTTTAAAAAGAGGTCTCTATTTACTTTGCAAAATATGTGTTATTGTATTTTTTATGTACACAAAATTACTACATTCTAGATAAACATATAAAAAACACTTTCACAATCAAAATAATTTTATTTTTACAAAAGCACAATATTTTTTTGAAATTTTCAACAGATCTTATAAAAAAAAACTATAACCTAATAGTGCTTCACTGTGTGGTAGCGTTCGAAACACTTTCCTTTGTGCAGGGGTACGTTACAAAACTTGCACATGTACCGCGTTTCACTGCGTCGTTTATGAGCGGCACACACACGACAACGACGTAAAACATTTTTATTTTTGCCGGTTCCAACTAGGGGCTCCAATGTATGTTTCCTCATGTCCATTGACAGTCTCCCTGGTGGATCCGATTTGCAACCCTTGCTCCTAGATGTTGATGGTACAGGTTCGGCTGGTTCATCTATCGAAATTTCATCAGTTAGCCAATGGACCGCTATGTCCTTTAAAAAAGTTTGATATTTCTTTTTGTTAGCCGAATTAACCGAATTATATACTACAAAGGAGTTGAATAAGGCACAATTTATAAGGTACATAGCCATTCTTTTGGTCCATTTAGCCGTTTTGCGTAAAATTGAATAATACGACAAGTACTGATCTGCCCGGTCCACGCCTTTCATGTATCGGTTATAATCGATCAGAGCATTTGGCTTTATAATTTTTCGTCTTGTCCTTCTATCGATGTTTTCACTCTCCCTCATCTCAGCAGAGTGAATACTGGATATGAGAAACACTGTCTTTTTTGATTGCCAGGCTTGCAGCAAAATATCCTTCTTCCTTCTGAAAGTTGTTTCACCATTTTTCAATGAAACCGTTTTTAGACAATCCGGAAGTCCCCTATTTCTCCGTATGGTACCACAAATTCTAATTTTTTCCCCCAAGAGTATCTCGCTGTTTTGAACACTATTGTAATAATTATCCATGTATACATGGTGCCATAAATCTGTATAAGGAGATATCACTGTTTGAATTGTTTCGATTAATCTCTTTCCTTCACCACAATAAACTTCGAAATTGCATATGTAGCCAGTATTGCTTTCGCATACCATACACACCAGAATCCCATATTTTATAATTTTTCCTGCATTATAAACCCTGAAGAATAATCTTCCCCTCCACGGTACTATGCCTTCCTCTAAAGACAACTGCTGAATAGGCTTGTAAACTTCTTTGAATTTGGGAAGAAAGAAATCCAATAATGGTCTGACTTTGCAAAGTCTGTCTGAGTTGTCTTGCACAGTTTCGTTGTTGTTGAAATGCCAGGCCCTCCATATTTGACGGAATCTGTCTCTACTCATCGTTTTTGGAAAAAACGGTGTCTCCATCCACGGTTCCGTGCTCCAATAATCATCTCGTCGGTCCTTGCGTACCTGTCCCATAAGTATTACAAGCCCCAAAAACTTCTTCATTTCCTTCACAGTGATATCTTTCCACTTAAGGGATTTTTTGTAAGTTTTGAAATTGTCTTCATTTTGGTGATAATATCTATTTGACTCCTCCACAAGGAACGCAAAGAAATTCTCGTCAATAAACAAATTTACGGCATCTGCTACACTATCTGGAACGTTTTCGGTATTGATTCCCGGTCGCCCTAAAAACTCCTCCAAGATTGGTGGATTATCTCTCGATGACCATTCTTCACCATCATTCAAATCAGAACTAGATGAGCTTGAAATTCTTCTTCGGGAAAAAGTTGATGGGAGAGGAATAATATCTTCTTCACCAGAATCATCATCCTCGGATTCGGAAAAATCTTCTATGTCGCTTTGGCAGGAATAATTGGATAAATTGTCAACAAACAATTCATCATCACTCTCGTATGTATCTTGATTCATGTCCAGGGATAATAAAATTATCACTTTCAAAAATAATATTTATCAGAAAAGAAACTAGAGGCAGTTCAAAAAAAACCCTATGATTTTGCACCAATCACAACAGTAGTTAGGTATTTTGTACGAAATTTCAGTAATTTAAAACAAAAAATATTTTATAAAAGCAGAATGAACTCAGAAACACGAAAGTAAGACGTCCGAACAAAAGCAGTATAATGGAGTCCCTAGAGAAACGAACAAAAATGCAAAAACTAAATCCTTTGTTGGAATCATTGTGTCTTTTTTTTTTTTTTTGTAAATATTACTGCTATTTATTTTTATGACTATTGTTTTTGTTCAGTCCCAAATTTATTGTATCAGCAGGTAGACGCATAGGGTACCGCTGACAACAGATAATGCGTAGTCAGTCACCCGTTTGGCGCCCTTGTTTACAAGTTTCCCGCGCCCCACCGCTTAGCGGAACAAAACGAGTTAACTCGTCTCTCGCGCTTTGGTATAAAAAGCGATATGATGAGTTTACTCGTTTCCCGCAAAAATGTGTTAAAATGTGTGCTTTGGTTTGTTTTTGCTTCTCCAAGACCCCGAGCTTGAGCTCCGCATGCCCAGGAGAACTCTTTTCTGAAGCCCCTCCGTGGAATGCTTCACAATGCTAGTCTTCTCACGCCCCAGAGAATTTGCCAAGAACAGGAGCCAGGTTCATTCTCAGACTTGAAGAGAAGGTTCCAAACACTGATGTAGCCCATTCACACCCCCTCGACCTTCCCAACTACCCTTGAAGGTGGGGATATTTGTTCCATTTTACAGATGAGGAAACTGAGACTTAGAGAGTTTAAGCAACTTGGGGCCATAATCAGTTGGGCTGGGGTTTGAACACAGGATACCCACGTGTTCTGCACTTTTACTCCTCTTTTCCATCTCCAAGTTGAGAAAATGTAACCATTGGCTTGACCTAAGGTGTAAAACAATAGCTCATCACATACCTAAACGGTCTATCTGCAGTTATTCAGACATGATCCCTGGGGGTTCTTTATTCTGGGCACCAGGGTTGAACAAGACATGGCTGGTGCCTCTAGGAAGTGATAATTTAGGAGGGGGACAGGGAAAGAAGCCAGCCCATACAGGGTGAGACTTGAATTGCAATAGGAACAGAGGATTGAAGAAGGCCTCCTGCTCCTGGGGGATTCCGAGGGGGCTCCGTAAGGGGAATGCTTGAGTTGGGTCTTGAATATATGAAGGGGCAGGGGAGGTGGTAAACAGATGGTATTGTTGGGCACTAAGGGGAATCGTTCACTTGGTGGACACATTTCCACCGCGCAGGGCAATTTCCTGCCTGAGTGAAGATCACTCCTTTGCCCTGCTGGCTTGACTCAGTGCCTGGGCGTCGACCTATGAACCAGGAGGTCGCTGCTCCATTTCCGGTCAGGGCACATGCCTGGGGTGCGGGCTCCATCCCCAGGAAGGGGCGTGCAGGAGGCGGCTGATCAGTGAGTCTCTCTCATCATTGATGTTTCTCTCTCTCTCCCTCTCGCTTCCTTGCTGAAATAAAAAAACATATACTTAAGACAAAGCTTACTCCTTGATGCGTGGAGGGACTCCTGATGAGTTAAAGGGGACTTAGCCAGCCACAAGTAGTTGGGGGCCCTTGTCCACTGCTGCCTCTGATTCACTGTGCAATCCAGGCACATGGCTTCTCTGTTCTGTGCTGAGTTCCCTACCACACAGCTCTCTGTAAACTGTGGTCCGGGCTTCGTGGCTGACTTTTCTGCAAAGTACTTGGGGGGGCGACCTTGGATTTAGTGTCTGCATTGGGTAAAAAGCATCAATTGGCAGCCGTTAAAAACAGAAGCTGTGAAGAACCCATTTTTCTATCCCTAGATAAACGTGGGTCATTTCTACTGCCATTTCTAATCTTCTTGTCAGATATTTTAATTTTACAGACCCAGGTGCCTGTGTACGCAGCACTAGCATTTCCAGGGTCCCGTCTGTATATCGTGCCAGGTCACCCTCCGAGGTCTGGGTCACACCGAAGACCTCTGGGTTGCAGAGATTGCCTGGTGCTTTGGACAGGGTGCTGATGGTGCAGACATGCGAGGGGTGGGGGTAGTGCTGGCCTCCAGCCCGTCTGCCTTTTTGGATGGAGTCTCACTCGGTACGGGGGACAGGTTTTTTTTGTGTGTCTGAAATAGGCTGAGAAGTAGCCTTTCTCCACTTGTGAGAGAGCGAGCAATGGGCAGGGTTCA
This sequence comes from Murina feae, assembly GCA_004026665.1. NCBI lineage: Eukaryota > Metazoa > Chordata > Mammalia > Chiroptera > Vespertilionidae > Murina > Murina feae. The sequence goes on from PVJC01010329.1 coordinate 35,296, forward strand.
AAGCTGGAGAGGTGGCAGAGAGGATTTAAATCACTTCATAGATAGTAAAGTCACTGCCTGGGGCACTGAAGGCGGAGTCCAGGGCCAGGCAGGCAGTGCCCGTGGGGTTGTGCTTCAGTGAAATGCACAGGAAGTTTCACTTTGTGCTTTTGGATGTTTCCAGCCTGAGCATGAGGCCCTGGAAATGGCTGGCTGTTGGTGTTCTCTGACACGGAGTCCTGGCTCTGCTGGGGAGGAGGTTAGAATGGTCTCAGGCTTCTCCTCCCCTTCCCAGCAGGGCTGTGGTTACCAGCCTAGGAACTGGCCATTGGGATGGAGACCAGCGTGTGTGTGTGTGTGTGTGTGTGTGTGTGTGTGTGTCCGTCCCAATTCTACTGTGCTTCAGTTTTTCCTTTCTCACCAATATCATGTCTTCATTCAGCCCCACCCCAATTCCCTTGGGGCCTGCTAAACCCCAGTGGATCCCGGGTTGGCTGGGACCTGAGCCTCACAGGTGGAAAGGCTATAACCAAGTGCCAAGTGTGTGCTGTCCCCCCCCCTCCACCCTCCCCCTCCATCGCTAGGGCGCCCAGGAAGAGCAGGCAGCACTGGCCCAAGGGCTGGGGGAGAGGCGCGTGTAGGGACAGCCTGGTTGGTTCTGGCGCTCCCACAGAATATCGTCTGCCTCGCCATCTGCCCTTCCCCCCTCCCCGCGCTGACCCTCAGACCCACCGGTTTCCTAAAGGACCCTGATGTTTTCAGGGGAACGGGGGTTGGGGCATGAAGATGGTCATGCTGGAGCCCCCAGGGTCTGTCTGTGAAGAGGCGGCAGAGAAGGCTGCCCCCTGTGCCTGAGCACCAGGGAAGGGGCCCGAGACCATGGGGGACGCGCTGGCCAGGGGAGGAGCCCCAGAGAGAAGCCCCTCTCTGCTCTGCCACCTGTCCTCACTGGCTGGGGTCTCGGGTGCACGCCCACAGGAGCCCCGGCAGTGCCCGCACCCCCGCCGCTAGCTTGCCCTCCTCCCTGCGGACCCTTTAAAGGCGGCTGGTGGGGAAGTTGTCCCCGTCGCGCCCATCACCATTCGGCAGGGGGACGGAGACCCGACACAGGCGCACGCACTTACCAGCATGGGCATGCACTGTGCAGCCCCGTCGGTCCCAGCTCTCACGGTGCACAGTCCCGCACTCATGCCGGGACCCTCGCAGGCGTCCATTCCCACCCAAACCGCCCCTACGCGGCTCCAGGACGGGGAGCTGCGCACCGGGACCCGCACTCAGGCCCATCCAGGTGCGCACTACCGTGCAGCGCAGATGCGCCTGCCGCCCCAGTGCTAATCTCTCTCTCTCTCTCTCTCTCTCTCTCTCTCACACACACACACACACACACACACAGGAAAGCACCTCACCTTTGCTTTCCCGCTGCGATCCTGCAATCCGCCAGCTGGGCTTGCTGGCTCCCAGCGGCTGTCCCCAGCCCAGCCAGGTGCCCGAGGCGCAGCAGCTCGGCCGGCAGCCCGCACCGGGCGGCCCCACTTGCAGGCTCCAGCTCCCGCCTGGTTACGCCTCGCTCCGCGGAGAGCTATTGGGGCGCAGACCCTGAGCGCTGATCCGCGATCTGCTCCGCTCTGGGCGCTGGTGGCTGTGTCGCCGGGACTGGCCCTGCGGAGCCCGAGCCCCTCGGCACATTTCCCCACGCCCCCCCTTACGTCACAGCAGCTTCGCTCCGCCCGTCGGGTCCTGTGGGAGGACGGGGGTGAGCCGAGTGGAGGATCCTGCCAGTGGCGGTGGCGGCAGGCACAGCTCAGAGGCCTGGGGCACGGGCTGGAGAGGGGGGCAGGGGGCGCTCCGTGCAGGGCGAGAGGGGAAGGCCAAGCGACTTCAGTCTGCCTCCCCAAGGCTCGTGGCAGGGACCTCACTGCCTTCCCTCCAATTTCACAGACTCTGTGCTGTCACCCAGCGGGTTCCAGGCAGCTGGGGTGGCGCCTGGGTAACCCAGGGCACCTGGGCACCTCTCAGTCGGACAGGTTTGCAGAGCTGTGTCTGCTGTGGGCTGTCCCTAGGCCCTGAGCGCCAGGCCTCAGAAGGGCAGCGAGGCGATGGGTCCAGGGGGAAGCTTCTCCTGGGCGGGCGGTGAGCTAGGCACTCGGGCTCCCAAGTTGTAGGCAGAGGCTCAGGTTCACCCGACCTGTCCTGCCTTCACACAGACTGTCCCAGCTTCAGGCTTCACACAGCCTGGAGGCGGGTGGCTGCACAGCGAGTCCCCTCAGCAGGCACCTGCTGGTCCCAGCCAGCAAGGCCCCTGCTCCTTCCCGCTGCCAGGGAGCAAAGGGAAATCAGCAAGAAGTGGGAGTTATGGTGCATCAAGTTGCAGCTATTTGTTGTTTTGTTTTGTTTTTTGTTTTTTTTACTGTGATGATTCAGCCTCTGTTCCAATAGTTTAATAAATCATAATCAATCCTGCAGCCTCTCTGTTCTCACCGCCCTCCACGGACACACACACACACACACACACACACACCACACTCCTGAGGACACTTACAGAGAAAGCAAACACCAGCTAGTTTTCTCCGTGGGCTGAGTTACATTTGCCTGCCCAACCTATTCTCTGATTTCCACTTCACCAGTGGAAAGCCCCAGTCCCAGGCTTTTCAGCAGGTAGGGTGAGCCCTACAGATGGGCGAGTGACTGGGGGAGGGGGCCTCTGGGGAAGGGAGCAGTCAGCTGGGCCAGACTGCATCCTGGAGTCCCCATACGAGGGTGGAAATCAGGGATTTTCATGGGCTTCCCCTCTGAGGTGCTGGTTTGCAACCTCAGGAGTCCCCCGATGAGATTTGAAACCCCTCCCCCAACCAACCCCACCGCCCACCATACTTGAAGGGAAGGAGAGACTGAAGAACGAGCAGCCCGCTCTGATTGATGGGTGGCAGCTCTCATGAGGCAGGAGCCTTCCCAGGAAGCTTGTGTTGGGCGGCCGTAAGACGAGCAGGTGTCTAACCCTACCAGCGGCATCTCAAAAGTTTATGTAGAGTCCTTCACGGGGCTCCGTTATGTAGAGCCTCCAGCGTGAGGGGGAAGGATAGGCTCTCTCAAGGCTGAGTCCTTGAAGCGGCTGCTGGTGTGGGAACAGTGAGTGGAACATACATTCCGAGGACAAGGGCGTGGGAGGAGGCTCTGACCGCTGGGTCTAACTCTCAGGTCGCCTGGTGGTCATGTCTTCTCAGTGGCCAACGAAGCTCTTTACCTTGGATGAACCGATGCCGTGAAGCCCCCTTTGAAGCCTTTCTCTGTGATGTCATCCCTTCCCCCGACCCAGGAGTCAGGGTGTGTGGGCCCACCTTAGAAAAAGTGCTGGCCTGAGCCACCTCGCACTCACCCGCCTCTGCTGCAGGGCTGGATGAATGGGGTCTGAACAACCTTGACCTTGACGGCAGACAGTGGGTGATGGGAACAACTGTCGATTTTATACAGGTCATGCAGGCCTCCCCTCCCCCCGAATGCCTTGGAAGGTCTGACTTCGCCACCCCCACACTCAGCAGCCACCCTCGGTTCAGTTCCCACTTGACTCTGAATGGCTCCTCTTTTGACTTGCCCTCCACCTGCTGAATGAAGTCTGCATGGTCACACCAGCATGACCGGGCCTCGCCTTCCCTTCCGCTCAGCTAGTAACTAAGTAACCAAACCTTGAGCCAGAAAAATCGAGGGGTTGCGGAGCAGATAACCCCGGGACTGGCTTGTTCGATATCTTTGAAGCAATTAAATAACACCCTTCCCTCTCCCAGCGGTTATCGGAGAGGCAATAGATGGCAGGAAATTAAGAACAGGAGCAGGACAAAGGGCCAGGCTGGTGCTCACTCAGCCCGGAGCGTGGGAGATGCTGCTCCTAGGTCGCCCTGGGTGAGGAGTGCCCAGCTGAGGAGCGCCGAGGCAGTGCCCAGTCCCAGTGGGTCAGTGGGTCTCTCGGCGGCTAATCGGGTAGATGATGGGAGGTTACTCTGCCACCAGTTTCCTGGAGGTGAGCCTGGCCATGGCGCCGGGAGGAAACCGGAGCGCCAGGCATGGGTTGGACCGGGGTGGGACTGCGAGCGCCAATCCCAGCAGCCAGTGTGGTTTTCTGGTACGTCGTCTCCTGGGGAATGCCAGGGATGGCGTTGGCCATTGCAGTGGGAAGAGCGTACAGATGTGCAGAGGGAGAGAAGTCCCCGGCCTTCCTGGGACATTCCTGTGCCCACCCACGAACCATCTGCATCTTACCAACACGGAGAGGTCAGCTGCCACGTGCTGTCTCCGAGACTAGGTCTGGAAGCTGGTGGCATGCAGAGTCCTCTCTGACATCGTGGGTCCTGATGTTTAGTTTGGGAAATAGAGAATATGGTCATTGGACATTTAAAAAATATTTGGCCATTAGATGTAGTGGATGTGATTGGTCTCTTCAGAGGCAGGAGGGATTCATGGGGGACCTTCCTTCGCTTCTCTCTCCCCCACCCCTGGCAGGTAGGAGTCTGGTTGGACACCTCATCATTTTTCTCTGTTAGCACCCTTGGTCCCTGGGGAACACACTGGCTAAGAGAGTGAGCAGCCTTAGGCTCTCTCCGGAAACCGCCCCGAGTAAGTCTAGCACCAGGGCTCATGGTCAGAAGACACCAGGGCTTAGAACGTATTCCCTTTTTCTCTTCCCTTCCCCATTTTTGCAGAAATGCCCATAAATACAGACTCCAGGAGCCAGAAGTTCTCAGGTTGATGGCCCCCAGCCCATCAGTTTACAGGTGAAGACACCAGGCACAGAGAGGTCTGGCGAGTTGCCCACGGTCACCCAGCTGAAGGGTGGGAAAGGCTTGAGGTTGAATCAGCTTTTCTGGGTCACAGACACCTGCCCCTTCCACAGGGACAGCACCCCCCCGGGAAGTGCGAAGCCTGGTGGCCGATTGCTCTCATCCTGTTTCTCAGCCCTTGACAAGGAATTGGAAAACTTGTGGCTACCCCTCCACGATTTTTTCAGATGAGCACTGACCCACAGCCGCTCCATAGAGGAGTCTGGAGACTCGGCCTGCTCACTCCTGCCCTTGGAGACTCCCCAGGCTTACTAATAACACTGGCAGGGGGCATTTAAGTGTCTGCTCTGTGCGTAGGGAGCTGGTTGTGCATACCATTATTATTACTAATATTGTTATTTTGGGAAGCCTGACAGTGAAGAAACCAACTCATCTGGACTCTTCCCCATGAACAGCCTTTTAATGGTTTTAAGCTCTTTCCTCGCTCTCTTTTCAGTTTCTCCCTGCTGCCCGGGACCTTGGTGAGGAGTCCCACCCGTCCTTTCTCTTCTGACAACTCCTTCTGGCTCAGGACAGCCTTCTCGGCTTCCTCCCGCCCTAGTGGCCACAATGATGGCTCATCTGTGAGGAGACAGAGAATAGTTACATTCTGAGAGGATCTGGGGAGCCCTAAGCCGTAGGAGAGGATCTCCAGTGGCGATGCCGGCCTGACGCTGGCGCAGAGGGTCAGGAATTTCTGCAGCTGAAGGGCCTCTATCCCCCAAGAAAGCCCTAAAGCCGGGGGTTCGGGGTTCGTCCAGAAGCTGCAGCCGATTTCCGAGGGTTCCAAAGAGGTTGCAGTTCCTGTGCTGGCCCCAGGGTGGGGTGAGCGCACAGAACTCACCACCCAGTCAGGCCTCTGCTGCCTGGGGCACGAGGTCTTGCAGGATGGGGCCCAGCAGCCCACCAATGGGCCTTCCTTTTCCCCTTTTTCTTCCCTCCCCGTCCTCCCGCCAGTCTGGGGGTGGGATGCAGCCCCAATAGAATGAAATTGATCACAGTGCCTGGGACCCCGTCATTTGCAGCTGACCTGGACGTCTTCAGAAGGAGGCAGAGCCTGCCTGTCCTCCCTTGCCTAGGCGGTGTGTCCCCTCCCGCATCACTTTTTCCTGGGCCCCTCGAGAGGTCAGGGTGGTCTTGATGGGAACGAGGCAGCCGCAGCTTCCCACAGCCTTTCCTGGGCTGAGATGAAGGGGGCACTGAGGGCAGATGCGGCTGTGAAAGTATTAAGTATCCGCCTGTGCCTGGGGACCTGGTCGTTCCACATCGCTTAACTCCTCGCGTCCTCGCAACCTTTGCCGCGCGAACCGTTATTATTATGAATATTGCTGTTTGGGGGCCTTGAAGAGCAGTCTCGGGGAGCTTGTGCCTGGTCTCGCGCTGCGTGCTGGGTCCTAGAGAGGCTATTGCTGAGTGGGACAGAGTGTCTGGAAGGTAAAGAGGACAGAGTTCTCTTCTTTTCCCTAAGAGGAGACCCGTGGCCGTTGATACAGGTCTCGGCTGCAGGGCCAGCAGGGGCTTCATGGAGCCAGGCAAGGAGGCTGGCCACTTTCCAGCCCTGGGAGGAGAGGGGCGGCTTCTGCCTTCTCCGTGGGGAGAAGTGGGGGAGCTAGCCTGTTGGCTTTGTTTGCTGGTTCGGCTGCCAGTCCCCAAGCTTTGCAATGCCTGGTAGCTGGACGGGGAGGGGAGTGGAGGCCTCCAGGCCCCACAAGTCATTCATGTGTCTCCCCTTATTCTCACAGCCCCCAATGCTGTTGCTGTTCCTCCTCTCCCTCCTCCTCCTCTTCCTCCTCCTTCTCTTCCTTTTCTTCCTCCTCCTCCTCCTCCTCTTCCTCCTCCTTCTCTTCTTCCTCTTTCTCTTCCCTCTCGCCCACCCCTCTCTCCTGCAGCATGACCTGTTCTCTGACACATTGGCCCCCCGGCTGTTCTCTCTGCCACTTCAGATCACCCAATCTCTCTCCCTGGCATGACCCTGGGCTTGGTTTCCAGCCTGCTGGAACGTGGACCCCTTTCGGATCGTTGGACTCAGGGCCTAGGAGGTATGTTTGCTCCTGGTAGAACTGGGGAAACTCACTGCGGGGCCCCATCCTGACCAGACGGAGCAGGGATGGGAGGTGGGCCCAGGTGTCACTGAGGGACACGTCAGGAGGACTAACCTTAGGTTCTTTTAAGGATACACTCATTTAAGCAGGACTCTATTTTTTTTCATGCAACTTTTCATGCATCTACACATTTTAAACTACTCACTAGAATATGTATAGCTGGTTCTAAAAATCAGACTCATCCCTAAAAAACGATGATTTGGCACCGGCGCGTCTATTCTAAACATTCTGCTTTGGACTCCAAAGTGAAATGTTCAAAGAGGCGTTCTAAAAATGATCTGGCTCCGGCATATGTAGGGTTCCAAGGCGAGCACTTGCGAGCGCTCTGAGGAACGTCTGAGGCTATTTAGGAACAGACCAAACTCACTGGGATGTGAAGTTCTGATGTTATTGGCACAAAGAAACAAGCCAGAATGGAAAACGGGCACTTGGCAATGGGCCCAGGCTTCTGCGGATTATGTGTGAACCTGATACAATTTTCATCCATCCATCCATCCGCCCATCCAGCCAATAAACGGAAAAGGGGGGGGGGTCAGAGAAAACCTCCGACCGTGTCCGCTCAGGGGGCAGGACCTCAGATCGCCTACCTCAGGTCCCAAACGCTTAGCAAGGGCTCCGAAAGCGTGCCGGGCAGGACTCGCATCTGCTTTGCCTCTGTGGACCTGGCGGATGCCAGATGTTTCTTTCATAGCCTCTTCTGTCCCTCACGGCAAAGAGGTTCCGAAGGGTTCCCAGCTTTAAAACAGTCTGTGTCCCTGTTTTTGGTATCTTGCCATAAAGCTGGCACTCCATCAAAAAGCAATTAGTGGTGCCTGTCTTCCCAGGCACTTGGTACGTTGCTTTAGTGGGAAAGGGGGCAGCCCTGGGGCCCTGAGCAGACGGAGGCTGCCTGGAGGGCTCCAGTCACTCAGCCTGGAAAATGTCCTCCAACTTGGTACCCTTCTCTGTCATTTGAAGTTCAGATAGTAAACGAGGTGCCAGTAATACATGCTGATGTTTATTTAGTACAAGCTGGTAGAAGGATGTTGGGCCAGTGAAATCTTTTTATTTTTTAATTTAATTTTTATCCTTGAGTGAGGGCTAACAAAAAGAAAAGCAATGGAGAAGGGTGTAGTTTGCTATGTTTCATTAGAAGCTTAGTTCTGGTAGGATTATGTGTGTACCTGGTACAATTTTCAAGTAGGACTAAGCTTCTAGTGAAACATAGCAAACTACACCCTTCTCCACTTCTTTTCTTTTTGTTAGCCTCACTCAAGGATATTTTTCCGTTGATTTTTAGAGATAGGGAGGTGGGATGACAGAGGGAGAGAAACATCGATGTGAGAGAGACACATCTCTTGGTTGCCTCCGGCATGCGCCGCAACCAGGGCTGGGGAATCGACCCTGCGATGGAGATAAGCGCTCTTGACCAGAATCGAACCTGTGGCCCATCAGTCCATGGGCTGATGCTCTATCCTCTGAGCCAAACCAGCGATGATGCACCCTTCTCCATTTCTGACATATTCCCTAAGGACAAACACTCCCATTCCTGCTGCTATGTTTTCTACTCACTTAACCTCCTATGTTTATAGTGACACAATTCTTCTTCCACTTCTTCATTTTTCTGTTTTAGGTTCTTTGTGCTTTCTACTGGAACAAATCCCCAACCCACCATTTGCACAGCGACCCTCCCTGTCCCTTTCCCTCTCCATATAGTTATGGTCCTTTTTGTCAGGTCAGTGGCCAGTGTTACGTTATTATAACTATGTAAATAGCACATAGAGCTGAGCCCAGCACTATTCCCTGCTGGCCTCTTCTTCTGGTAGAGCCTTTTGTTTTCACTGGAGTTAATGATTACCTCTTTTTT
>PVJC01010330.1:0-43908 GCA_004026665.1 Murina feae
ATGGCTCAGTGGTTAAGCATCGACCTATGAACCAGGAGGGCACAGTTTAATTCCCAGTCAGGGCACACGCCCGGGTTGTGGGCTCAATCCCCAGTGTGGGGCATGCAGGAGGCAGCCAATCAATGATTTTCTCTCATCAGTGATGTTTCTATCTCTCTCTCCCCCTCTCCCTTCCTCTCTGAAATCAATAATAAAAAAAATATATTTTAAAAAAATATTTTAAAAAATATTTTAAATAAAAGTAATGGCAAAAAAATTATAACATCACTTGGCCTTGACAACCCTAACAAAAAGCCTGAGATTTCTACCCTATCACTATAAAATAGCTATCTTAGAACAGAGTGGAAGATTTGGGGGGAGATTGCTATGGGTGGAATTGTGTCCCCCCCCCCAAAAAAAAATTGATGTTTAAGTTCCAGCCACCAATACCTTGGAATGTGACAGTATTTGGAGACAGGGTATTTGCAAAGGTGATGAAGTTAAAACAAGGTCGTTTGGACAGGCTCTCATCCAGTATGACTAGCATCCTTATAAGAGGACAGCTGGAGATGGACACACACAGAGGTAAGATATGCGAAGAAGCACGGAGAAGACAGACATCGGCAAGTCAGGGAGAAAGGCCTGGAACAGATCCTTCCCTCATGGGCCTCAGAAGGAAACGATGCTGCTGACAGCTTGATCTCACACTTCTCAAACTGTGAGAAATAAGTTTCTGTTGTGTCAGCCACCCGGTCCTTGGTACTTTGTTACAGCAGCCCTAGCAAACAGAGATAAGCTTAAGAATGATTTAGCCCAGTGGCTGAACACAGGGACAAGTAAGCCAGTTACCACAAATGCGTAAGTGGCCTCATTTTACGACTGATAGACATGAAACAAGAAGGAAAGCAAGGTTGGGTTGACTTGAGGCATGGGTGTAGGAAACTATAAAAGTGGCCACTAATTCCCTCCCACTCACCCATCTCCCCACCCCTTACCCCCACCCCACATGTGTATGTCCTTGTGACACAACCTTGCAGCTCCTCCCATCAAGAGGGAAATCTATTTCTCCACTCCCTGAATCTGGGCTGGCCTTGTGGTTTGCTCTGACCAATAGAATGGACAGAAATGATGCTGTAGTGGTTCAAACCTAGGCCTCCAGAGACCTTGCACTTTCCTCTCCCTCTTGCTTTTCTTGGATTCTTATGATCGCTACTAAGTAAATGAGCCTGGGTTAGCTAGTGGAACAATGGATGCATGGCTCAGTTAGCCCTAGTATCTCCTCAGCCAACAGCCAACTATCTGCTGTTGAATGAGGCCATCAATTGTCCCATGACTGAAGACATAACAAATGCAGCTGGATTCAGCAGAAGAACCACCTGGCTTATCTCAGCCCACATTCCTCACCTGTATAACTGTGCACTTAGAAATGGTTGTTGCTGTAAGCCACAAAGTTTTGGGATAATTTGGTAAACAATAAAAGATAACAAACATGTAGGATGAGTACTATCACTTTTGCCCAGATAAGAAACTCCAGAGCAATGCAAACTGGATAAGGAATTCTTTGGCATAATGTGCTTGGACTATCAGTGGGCTGTCAAATAGCCAGCTGCCTAAATACTTCTGAAGTCAGGAGATAGATCTTGCCTGGAAATACAGATCTGAAAGATAGTCATGTGACTGGTTTCTATGCACAGGCAGATCACCCCAGAAAGCAAGAACAGAGTGCAAGTAGGGGAGGTCCAGGTTGGAACCCCAGGAACAACACATTTAAGGTCAGGCAGAGCCAGAGAGTCAATGAGAGAGAGGAGCAGACATGATGAAAGACAGGAAGATGTCACCAAAGTCAAAGAAATTTTTTGACAGGGTCAAGTCATAAAAATGTCCAAAAAAAAAAAAGGGCGGGGGGAGAACTAATATGGTCCCTAGCATCTGGGAATTCTGAAGGCATTGTCAGAAGACTTTCACCACAGTGCATCACCACCTGGGAAGGGGGCCAGTGGTAGGCAGAGGAGTTGAGGACAGTGGGCAGTGTCTGCAATTATGCAAGTGGATGGTGAGGGGCTTGATGGCCCACACAAGGCTTACTGAATGGCACTGATTTGGGGACAATAAAATTAAAGTGGCATTCCTTGGCACGACTGGGATTTTCCAACAAGAGGCAACAGCTTACATGCAGAAGCAAGCAAGGCTGGATTAACTTGAGACTAGAATTTTGTGGACAGATATAGAAGGCCAAGAGATTAAGGCCTTTGAGGTTTGGCAAGAGATCGGTTAAAGTGATAAATCATGGACTCTGGGCTGGCTAAAAAAAGAGTGAGGGGAGGGGTATTGTTGATGAAGGAAGAAAAAGAGAGAGTAGTACAGGGACCAAAGATATTGGAAATGAATGAGTGACCGAACTGAAAAGCAATGAAGCTGTAACCATACAGTTACATTGGAGTTTAAGGTTCCAGAACATTTCAAAGGATAAGGCCATGTTGTGGGCAATGTGATTGGGTTACTGAAACCTAATGGGGGGGTGAAGTGTTTCAACTCTAAGGCTAAAGCCACTGACTATGTCCTCCGTGCATGAACACAAACATCATCCTGGTAGAGGCGGTTGGGGTAAAGAGGGAGATGTGAGCCAGGGGTCTGAGCCCTCAGGGAACAAGGTGAAGTGACAGGGAGATGATAAGAGAGCCAGGAAGAAGGGTGGGATGAGGTCGGTGGGAATTTCACGGGGTCATATAGCTTGGTGTGTTAGTGGCAAAGTCATCTTCCGGCAGCAACAATGACCATAGGGCCTCTGGGCCTAAGGACTGACAGGGAACAGCCTCGACCCAGCTCCCAAATGCACTCTCTGAGGGAAGAATCAAATTGGAGTAAAAGCAAGACTTCAGGGAAGGGAGTCTATGGTTCATGGACCAGGGATCCAAAAGCACCATTGAAAAGTTGTGAGGAGGTTAAACAAGAAAGGAAGTCAGGGCAAGTGCACCCTTCCCTGTGAACTTAATCGTTATTACTTTTGTATAAGAGTTTTTATGTCACAAATATCTCTAATATTTGTCATGTCTGGGTCCAGACCAGACCAAGAATAATGACACATTAGGATATAGCCCACACACCTCTTCCCTTGGAGTTGTCTCAGGGATGACGAGAGATGAGGCTTAGAGTCCAGTCTTACTCCTTAGTTTGAAGTTTAAGTATTTCTGTGGGAGGAACAGGACAGATTTTTCTCCCTGCCGACCTCAACCAAATATAAGCCGGTAGGTATTTGCAGAGATACTAGTTCCTGGGAAGAGAGGGAAAAGACTTATCTAATAACCAGAGTTGAATGCTTCTCATAAACTATTTGCTTGGGTCATCTGACGTACCTTCTGTTCTAGCAGACCAAAGAATTTGCAAAAACCTAAAGACAGAAGAAGGTCATCAGTGTTATAAGTATGATCTCTTGACTGATAGGGTCATTGAAAAGGTATATTTTGACGTTTTCAAACAGGCAAAGAAAATACTGCAATATGAGGATTTATTTTATACCTGCTGGGTGGCAGTGTAAGGTGCATCTCCTCTGGTAAACAATTAGCACAAAAGTCTCAAAATTTGTTATGTCTTTATACTCTGAAGATCCACTATGAGCATTATCTTTAAAAAAATCACAGGTGTGATTTAGTAATAATTGTCAACAACCTAAATATCTAATAATAAGGAGGATAGTTAAAAAAAAATGGTCCTATAACCATACAATAGAATGCTCAGAGCCATTAAAAGGAATATGAGCCCAGTCGGTGAGGCTCAGCGGCTGAGCATCGACCTATGAACCAGGGAGTCAGGGTTCGATTCCCAGTCAGGGCACATGCCAGGGGTTGTGGACTCCATCCCCAGTATGGGGCGTGCAGGAGGCAGCCAATCCATGATTCTCTCTCCTCATGGATGTTTCTCCCTCTCCCTTCCTCTTTGAAATCAATAAAAATATATATTTAAAACAAAGGAATATGAAATATAGCATGACAAAGTTTGTTATGATTTATTGGACTAAAATCACATTATAAAAAATACTTACATGTAATACTAATTTAAAAATAGCATACATAGGCCTAGAACAAATGCTAGAAGGATATATATTAAAATATTATCGCTGATCATCTTTAGGTGCTTGCATATATATAAAACTATATATATATATAGTTTTAATTTTCCTCCTTTTTTTTAGAATTTGTCTAAGGAAAATTTCCAAAATAAAAATGTATCACATCTGCAATAAGAAAATGTAATAATATGCTTTTATCAGTTTCCTGGCCTATAACATTCAAAAATAGTACCCTATATAATCAAGTTTAAATATATTTTTTAAATTAAACAGTAAAATATAAAGAAAGTATTTCCTATACCTGAAAATGCAAAACAAAAGAGTTATTGGTCCACATTTTGAGGGGAAAACTTTCTTTTTAGCAAATGTCCTTTTGGGCTGATGCTTAAAGGAACACTCCTGCCCCTCTATGTTCTAACCCCTTTTGAATTAATGGCTGATATCTTTAAATTCCTAGAATGAGTCAAAGGTTATGTCCCTATTTAAATCATCAATAAAGATTTTAGTTAGCACATAGTTCATTCCCTACACTGTATTTAATGTTCTAGGTCAGCAATTTTCAACTTTATCACCTCATGGCACACATAAACTAATTACTAAAAGTCTGCATGCAGCACACCAAAAAAATGTTATTCATTCACATCAGACGACTATTGTTATGTTGGCTTTTGCCATATTTTTTACTTGACAACCTAAGGGAAAAGAGGTTAGTGCCCTCTTTTGCATGTTTTAAAAATTCTTGCAGAGAACCAAGATGACAGCACAGGCAAATGCCTGTACTCGCAGCCCCCCACAACCACACCAAAAATACAGCTGGAATACAGAGCAACCAACATCCAGAACTGCTGGAAAGCTGGCTGCATGGAAGTCCTACAAGTAGAGAAGTAAAGAAGAAAGTGCTCTGAGACTTGTAGGAAGCATGAAGAGCAAAACAGGCTGGTCTGGCACCTACATGGGCCACTTTTTTAATTGGGAGGGAGATCGACTCTGCAGAGACCACCCAGAGAAGCAAGGGGTCCCAGCCTCACAACAGAAGCCCAGCCCAGGGTCCCAGAACTTGGAAAAGAAGTCCCCGTAACTGCGGGCTATAAAACCAGCAGGGATTGGAGCTCAGTGACATAGAGGTTGCTGGATACCTTTTAAAAAGTTGGCACATGAACTAAACTTACAAAGCCCTGCTTCCTCTGAGCTCCAGCACCAGGGCAAGGCTCTGGGGAATCCAGACACATACAAGAAGGAACTGGATTGTCTGGTATCAGGGCAGGAACTCAGGGGTGGCTTTTTCCCAGATGTAGGTGCTGGCAGAAGTCATTGTTCCTAAGCTGAGACCTTCCCAGTCACAGGGTTGACTGGCAGCATTTCTGTTTGCTCTGCCTTGGAGATTCCCTAAAACCCCACCTCATCCAATTTACAACCCCACCCAAGCTGTTGCATTTGAATGGCCTGTTCTTGCTCAGGCTAAAATCTCTCAAAAAAGCTTCAGCTGAGCCAGGGAGCTCCAAACCTATCAATAAAAGGTCTAAGAACTGGCACCAGCACCAGACTGCCTAGCTTCACTGCTGGGTCTTGTCTAGGCACTTCCAAACCAGATACAAAGAGGAGGAATCTGTAGATCTCTCTACTGGGTGGTCCCTGGGAGTGGCTGACTTTGCACCTCCCTGGAGACCCAAGAGCCAGTATACCTAGTGGTCAATGTCAGACCATACAGATTACAACTCTTCACATCCATAAACACACACTCAAGGGACAGACTCAGTGAGCACAAAAGCCCCACTGAAGCAAGTCCTGCTCCATAGGGGTGTTTCCTGCACAGCAGCTCTTCCACTGTAGTCACAACTGGTCCTCACACCAAATGGCCTGGAAGTCAATTCCTCCCAGTGAAACCAACAGCAATCAAGACTTAACTACAAGAAGACTGTGCACAAAGTCCACAAAGGGGTGTACCTAGAATTCCCAGCTCAGGTGACTGGGAAGGCTGAGCCACTGGGCCCTATAGGGCACTTTCTACACAAGGCCACTCTACCAACTCAAGAAGACATAGCAGCTCTACCCAATACATAGAAACAAACACAGGGAAGCAGCCAAAATGCGGAGACAAACAAACATGTCACAAATGAAAGAAATGGAAGAAGGCAAACTACTGGATATAGAGTTTAAAATCATAGTTATAATAAAATAAATGTATAAGAACTCTAATGAACAGAATAAACTGATGAATAAAACAGAATCAGGGGCATGAAAATGTAACAGACTGACCATTCTCAGAGGGAAGGTGGTGTGGGGGAGGGTAAGAGATTAAAACAAAGATCTTATATGTATAAACGCATTGTCTATGACACTGACAATAGGGTGGCCAAGGCCTGAGGCGGGTAGGAAAGTGTGTGGAGGAGGGCTATGGAGGGGGAAGGGCAGGGAGTGAAGAGGGACATCTGTAATAATCTCAACAATAAAGATTTTTTTAAGAGAGACAGAGAGACAGAGAGAGAAAAAAAGAATTAAAAAAAAAAAGTCTTGCAGCACACGGGTTGAAAACCACTGTTTCAGTGATGCAAATAATGTTTAAAAAATATATTTATAAACCAACTAAGATTTAAAAAAACTGTGGCTGTTTACTCTAAATACAACATAGGCATACAAGAATTAATAAAAACAACTAGCATTCAAGCAGTGCTTTCTATCTTTTTAAATACTCTATATGCCCAAAAGTAAGATGAGTCACTTTCCCAAAAGTCTTCAGAAAAGAGGAATACTCAAGTATTTTCAAAGGCTCTCATATGATAGAATATTATCTAATGACTTTATTTAAACAAATAAGTAATGCTTAAGAGAAGATGCATTTGCTGAAACAACCTCCGTCCACGATGCTTATTTGGGATGCTTGGACCCGAAGGGTCACAGAGAAGGCAAAGAGATTTAACACAGACTCGGTCATTGTTCCTGGAGTGAGGCAACACAATGCAAATGTTTAATATCACGGTAAACAAGCATTTTAAAAATAACTACCTAAGTGAGTATATTGTGAATTTATTGGACATTTACTTTAGCTCTGGGCCTGTATTCAATGTTACTATAATACAAAAAAAAAGTCTTTCTTTTCAGAAGAAAAACTCTCCATTCAGCATAACAATAATGACTTAAGAAAGCACTTCACAGTTTACCAACAAACACTCCCCAAACATCATTGTACTTAATTATGCTAGAACAGGGAAAGAAAGAATATGGCCAAAATTTGAGGAAATGAGTCAATATTTTAATACTTGTGAACAAAGAATCAACCCATTTTTTTGCTACCAACTTGTTCTTTTAAACCAGTTTAATCAGGGGAAATAATTTTAAAATAATTCCTAATGCAACTGTTATGAGCAGGGTCAAAAAATCAATTAGCAATGGAGTCCTATTTCCTAGGATGCCTTCACTGTAATGATGATTCCATTTCCTTTTACAATGGTTTTGTGTTTTTTTGGCTCGTTTCACAAAGCAATGTACTCCTCTTACACTGCTGCGTGGGCCTCAGAGAGGGTCCCCAACATCAGATGCTATTTCACTCTCTAGCGTGGGTGACTAATTGTAATCCAGAAAAAGTTTAGTTAGTAAGCTACTGAAGTGCAATGAAATCCAAGATAAAACTTTACGTTTGATTTACTAATTAAACAGTTCCCTTGACATTGTCAACAGAACAGATTTAAATGAGGCAAGGACCTTAACTTTCAGGTAAGTTTGAAAGCTTTCCTGCTTGCTTGTGACAAGAGTGGAAAGCAACTCTGCTTTAGACACCCACCCCCACGACCCAGCTCTGCCAGCTCCTTCTCTTTGCTGAGTAAGAAAGAGGGAGTGGGACTGCTGGTGGGAGAATCAGTACCACCCAGGGCCAAGTGGAGAGTTACCTTAGAGGTCCCCACTTGGAAATTTCCGAAGTTGAAGCAATGAGTAGGGCAGACCCTGCCTGTCACTTGTTCTATTAGCTATACACATTCTTTATTTTTCTTTCTTAGCGCTTTACACAGTTTAAAGGAGATGATTGTAGGTAGATAGATGATAGATATAGATATAGATGATAGATAGAGAGATAGATAGATAATAACTAGGTAGGTAGATAGATAGATAGATAGATAGATAGATAGATAGATAGATATAGATAGATATAAATACAAAATGATTTATATTCAGCAGTCTCCTCCGTATCTATGGTCTCTCTTTCCGTGGTTTGTTACCCACCAACAACCGTGGTCTGAAAATAAAAAATGGAAAACTCCAGAAATAAACAATTCGATAAGCTATTCTTAAGTTTTAAATGATGTGTCATTCTGAGTAGCGAAATGAATGGCACTGTTGAGCAGGGCCATGGATCATCCCTCAGTCCAGTGCACCCATGCTACCAGTGCTACCCACATCGGTCACTTAGTAACCAACTGGGTTATCAGGTCAGTGGTTACATATTTTGAGACAAAGAAAGATCACATTCACATGACCTTTACCACAGCGTATTGTTGTAATTGTTCTATTTATTGTTCTAATTATTGTTACTGTTAATCTCTCACTTACAAATTTAACCTTCTCATAGGTATGTGTATCTAGGAGAAAACAGAATAAAGAGGGCTTGGTACTATCCACAGTACTTAGAATGGGGGACTTGGGAGGGATGCCCGCAGAGGAGCGGGGACTGGATGTGTCATGCACACCGTGGGATTTATGTCTCTCCTACCAGACGGGAGCTCCTTGAGGGCAAGAACAAGCACACTGTAGGTGCTCAGTAAATCTTGTTGAATGAAAAAAATCAACAACAAACAAGGACAACCGCTCACAACTACTCCTTGGCAAGTCACCCTGTGCCTTTCACCTGTTTGCATGCCCCCTGACTCCCACCCCGGTTCTCACCTGCCCAAATCCTCCCCTTTCTTCAAAGCCCAAATCAAATGCCATAGCCTTCTTTAAAACCTCTATGATTTTTCCTGCCAAGGGTAACTCCCCTTCGTCCAAATGACCATGGCAATCCTATCTGCTTCCTTCTTAAAGCACACACAGGTGGGGGAAAGTACGGTTGTTCATGTGGAAATAATACAAAGAAATAACACAGTAATAAATAAGTAATAATTCAAAAATAAACGGTTTCATGTGCTCACAACTGTAAACCTGCTTTCACCCACACCCGGTACTAGCTAGCCCTTCTCTCACCTCTGGCGAAGTTCTGCCTGAAGCTCACAGCCATGTTAAAGACAGCACATTCTACTAATCTTCGAGTCTTCTCTGTCATCCATCGGTTCATCCACCTGAAGACAGCCTAGCATGACGGTTAAAACATGGGCTTGGCGACTGACATGGCTCAGTGGTTGAGCATTGACCTACGGACCAGGAGGTCATGGTTCGATTCCCGGTCAGGGCACAAGCCTGGATTGTGGGTTCAGTCCCCAGTAGGGGGCGTGCAAGAAGCAGCCCATCAATGATTCTCTCTCATCATTGATGTTTCTCTCTCTCTCTCCTTCTCCCTTCCTCTCTGAAATCAATAAAAAAAAGAAAACAAAAAACAACAACAACAACACATAGGCTTAGAAGCCAGACATGAGGAATACGAATCCTGGCTGTACCAGTTACTAGCCCTACGATCTTGGGTAGGTCCCTCCACCTCTCTGCAGCTCAGCACCTCGTTTGTAACAGGTCATATGTAATGACCTAATCGTAGTACCCACCTCCTGGGGCTATTATGATAACTAAATTAGTTAATCCATGTAAAGTACTTAAGACGTTTTCTGGAATGTTATAGTAAGTGTTCAGTACATGGATTCCATTATCATTAATGCAATATTAGCATTTACTGAGGGACTGCCACCTGCGAGGCACTCTGCTAGGCTGCCTCCACATTTGAGGACCGTCTGACTCGGTCCTTGGTTCAATAATAACAATGTCTTCCCAAGTCCATGGCCTCGTCTAATCCTTACAACCATTCCAGGGATGGGTGCCATTCCTACTCTTCTGCTCTGAACTGCACACACACATACTGGATGGTGAGACTCTCCGCACAGTTCACCTCACAAGCCCCCCGACTTGTAGATTTTTTCCATCCCCTCCTGCAGCTCCCTCGACTTCACACGAAGCATCTTTCTTAGCATCTGTTCAGCCTGACTCCTGCCATTAGATACATTCTTGTGTGTTTATAATGCACCACTGATTTGTTTCAGACTAAATGGTGGGGTCTAAAAATAGTGATGTTGAACATATTTCTTTGCATATTAACTTTAAAGAAATGGATTAATCTTTTAGAAGTAATCAAAAATGAATGACCCACTCAGCATGTAGCAGTTACCAAGAGAAAAAACTGTAAAAAATTTAAAACCCCAGATCCCCATTTTTCCTTCTTTATCGTTTCTGACTTTATTAATTGAAGTATATCCTTCATAATTTTTTATTTTAAAAATGAAGTGGTCTAGTGGGTCCCATAAACCAATCGTGTTCTTCCCTGGAGACGCTTCAGTGAAGACCAGATTCATTTATTCTCCAAGTCAAATTCCATTTGCAAAAATGACATGGCAGCTCCAGCGGTGTGGCTCAGTGGTTGAGCATTGACCTATGAACTAGGAAGTCACGGTTTGATTCCAGGTCAGGGCACATGCCTGGGTTGCGGGCTCAATCCCCAGGGCATGCAGGAGGCAGTCAATTAATGGTTCTCTATCATCATTGATGTTTCTAACTCTCTCTCCTTCTCCCTTCCTCTCTGAAATCAATAACAATAATAAATTTTAAAAAGCATGGAAGAACTGCCATCATCTTCCCAAGAGATGAAATAAGGAACAATGAATAAAGTGAGATAGTTATGGTAATGCTATGAAAATTGTTTCCTGAAATTTCAGCCATCTATCCAACCCATCTGTTTGTCTGTCTACTGCAGGTGAGCCATGATGGGGATCCAGAACCGAGGCAGGCATGGCTCCTCCCGCAAGGAGCTTTACTCAGTCCACTGGGAGCTGAGAGTCACCCAGAAACAAGGACAACATAAGAGAGAAGGGTTCTGGTGAGGAGAGAGCTAGAGTGGCAGAGTGAAATTAATTCTTGCTGAAGTAAAAATATAATGGCATTCTGCTAAATCATTTAAAATGTTTCCCCCTTCCACATGTACTCACACCCATTTTGACTTCTCGCTTCTTTTCTTTCTTTGGAACCTAACAACACCCTTCAATCACCATCCCTTGGGTGTTTATCTTAAGCCACCAACTATCATCTTCTTCAATTCCATGTTTTCCTGTTACTCAGAAAGGGTTCGATAGGCAAATAAATATACATTCTGGTTGCAACGCTAAACAGCAAAGCTGGCCACAATGTATAAAGGGCTGTCATTCCATAGCCACGTTTCATTTGGGAGGAGGGAGGGCCCTGGTCGACTGGGAACAATTACCAAAATCATCAATGGAATTCAATAAATGTTGTTTAAAAAAAACCTAATTATTTGTTACAATAACCAGCTACTACTGCCACTTTGTATTGGAGGTTTGTAAACTACTTCCATTTGAAATGTAATTGATTCCATTTTTATCATTTGTTCAAGTTTATGTGGTTGTTCTCATCCTAAGAGATGATAACATCTATTTTCGGCAAATTATACATTATAATTCCTCATTCAAGAGCTGAAACAAAACGCTAATTTATGCTGTAAACGAAACGACGGAATCATAATCATTCATTGTTAACATTAGGAACTAAACTGCTACTGGAAATAATAAAAGTGGAGCAAAATGTGGTAGAGCTTTTGGGCAAGAGTTTTCTTTTTCTTTGTGCCTTTTGGCGTGGGTTTTTGTGGG
The DNA here is from genome assembly GCA_004026665.1 of Murina feae. NCBI lineage: Eukaryota > Metazoa > Chordata > Mammalia > Chiroptera > Vespertilionidae > Murina > Murina feae. The sequence continues at coordinate 11,833 of PVJC01010330.1, forward strand.
TTTTTTTTTCTGCCTGTTTTGTGTCACTGCTATACAACTAACACCCTTGCTGGTACTCTTTCAGGCAAGAGATGACAAGGCTGTTTGGTCTTCTCCCAGCTGTAAGCCAGACATTCACTGTGCCGCTTAGCGGTTACCTGCAGTTCTCTATTTCAAACCTCGAAGAAGACGTGCTCCCGGAGCAATCAGAAGTGCACGCTAAAGAGGGCCAGCTGTCGCAAGGGCACACCTGCGAGGCCACATTTCATTAAGCTTCCACAACTACACGTCCCTTTCCATCAGCGACCAACCACTCCCCACCCTGAGCCTCTCCCATACCTGGACCCCTGGGGCACACTTTCTTGTCAAAGTGAGCCTTCCCCCACAGCAAGCTTCCCCTCCATGTCAGACAAACAGAAATCCAGTAACTTTTAACGAACCAGGTCAATTCTTAGGAATGCAAACATAAGGGCAGGTGGGGTCCGGTACCCCATTCCACACACTGTGCTTTCCTGAAATAACCGCCTTCAAGTGCAAAGATGCGGACATCACCTAATGGCATTTTCCCCTCCCCTCTTTTATTTTTTCAAACATAGGATCCAAAAGGAAGAAATATTTCCGTGTAATCGTGATATCAAACATGTGAATTCTTTGAAGGGACCAGGAAGTCACACTGCCTCCTAAAGCAAATCGCTGTGCTTCTGCCCTTTCACCTCATGCAGGCTGCTGTCCACGGTCACCTCTTCACGGGCAAAGTGTGGCCATTGATTTCCTACGGTCTCCCCGGGGAGGCAGTTCTGCTTTCTGGGTGATGACTACAAAGGGTAGGTGACCCCGTTCTCATTCCAATGCGAAGCCTGCACTTTTGCATTTCCGAGGGGGCCCAGGCGTGCTGCCTTCTTCTTGGAGACTGTCTTGCTGTAACTGCTGACATTTAATACTTGCCCTCCTCTGTATTTTGGAAGCTCACAATATGAGGGATGAACCACTAAAAGGCATTAGTTCATGACGGACATAAATGTTAGGTGCATGATTCGGCACGGAAGACACCTGATCACATGGCCATGATGAGAAAGGTGAATTTCAAGCTAAATCACAAGCATGAACATACACACTGCAAACCCAAAATGATATGGGTTTGCTTATGAGAGAGTGAATTTATGCCTCAAAATATATATGTGAAAGTAAATATATATGTAAATATATATGTATGTGTATATATATACATTTGTGATAGGATTTTGCTGTATCTGAATGATTATTTATAAAATTCTTCTATAATGGATCTTAAAATTGAATTTCTTCTGTGGAGTGCTATTTTCCTGATATATACATTTGAAATGAGCACTCCACGAAATCATAACCCTTTCAGGCTGGGAGCTGCCAAACTGAAGACCCTGTCCATGTCTCAAACTGGATCAGCCATTCAAACCAAAGAGAAGGGTAAACACAAACTTTTAGTCTATCACCATGAGAAGAAAAAGGAAAGATCAAGGAGTTATGATTGATTCACCAAAAAAGAAGACTGCCTCAGTCACCAGAGCATTCTATTTGATTATATAAAACATCAGAAAAAAAAAAAAAAAAACGGGGAAATTTAGCCAACAGAGGAGATTGTCACTATTTCATGAAGCCGGCAAATGAATGACACCATCTCGCACTTGCTAGAAATGTGTATGAAGCCGCACGATGTCTCTAGGTTGTGCTGTAGAGTCAGCAGAGTATAGAGAGTAAGAGCAAGTCCACACTCTGGGCTCTGAAACCAGACTGCCTGGAGGATATCCCAGTCTTGCCCCTAAATAGTGCTGAGATCTTAGGCTAGGTATGTAACTCTACTTGCCTTATTTTCCTCATCTGTAAAATGGGAATAATGATTAAAGTAGCTACCCCTTATGTTGCCATGGAGATTAAATGAGTCAAATACATGCAAAGTGTTTGGAACATCATTGATGAATGAAAGCTATTGTCACCACTCTTTGGTTCCCAAGCTTTAGGTTCATAGAACTTTCTAAAGAAAAATAAACAATATTTTCAAGAGGTTGCCTTAAGGAAGCTAGCCTTACTGGAAGACCTCCCAACAAACCCAAGTTATTACAAGTCTCTGTTACTTTTGGGTCTCCCTAAAAGAATCCAACATTTGAAAAACTGAGGTCAGGGAAGCTGGATTTATAGGCAGATTTCTAAAAATTATCTACTAAAGGCAAATATGTAGCAATGTACCTGACACCTATTTTGTAGATCATAATACATCCTCAGGAAAATAAAAAATGGTTGCAATGTATAGAAGCCCAGTTTCTATCTATCTTTTGAACTTTGAGATATTGGCTTTCTAACAACTTTGTAAATGGAGGACATTTACAAGTCTTGGCTCATCTCCAGGGATCCAAACATTGTTACCACTTTACAAATCCTGAAACACCCAGAAAAGGTTGGGTGGGGGGGCGAATACTAACCCCTTTATAGTCCTTGGACTGGATGGGAAAGACGGGTTCCTCAGTGGGCTGCTTTCCACTTTGGCTAACCCATGTGCATGGAAGTAGTGCCAAGCCAAAAAAAAAAAAAAATGGCAGTCAGCACAAGCTTTCCACAACTTACCCACATCCATTAACGATTCTGCATTGAAACGTCTGTCCTGCTTGAAAAGATAGAGGGAGTACAGAGAATCACAGGTACTGGCTAACGAAAGTCCAGGGCTGGATTCCACACACACTGCCTACTCGGAGAAACATGTGTCTCCTTATAAGGGTGCATTTTATATTGCCAGTCTGGAAAATCTGGTGGAGTGGCAGGGGTTTCAGGAGGGAGAAAGAAAAGTTAAAAAGCATGGTCAAGTCTGTTATAAAGTCTTTTTCACAAACTGAAGTTCAGCTACCCAGAAAAAAAAAAAAAACCTGGCCAATCGGGGGAATCGAGTCAGACGCCTGGCCCCATGGACACCCAAGCAGTCGGCTAATTGGCTCCATTTTTCACTTTCAATGGATTGATTCGATATCATACAGACCTGGCCTGCTTCGATTTGGGCTTACATAGGGACAACTAATAAGATAAGGTGACCTAGGTCCACACTGCAGGCCGTAATGACCACTCCGCGGTCAGCTTCACGACGGAGACAGAAAGCTTAAACAACTAAGGAGAGACGCGCAGGTTGCAAAGCACAACATGAAAAGATGAAGCTGGGCTTGGAAGCTGGCACTACTGCCATCCCTAGGCGTGAAACTGTAAATTAAAGAATGGTCTGCTGTCTGCTGCGCTGAGCCAAATCAGAGGCATTTCACATACACACTTTAATTGGGGTTTTCATTTTAATTGAAGAAATAAATTCCACCTAAGCAGATGCTGTCCCCCCACACACACACACTCTCCCTATGGTATGTTTTACACATTGGCAAGTGGGTGCAAAATATCTACAACATGGTCTACTCAGATATAAGATGGAATCTCCCGGTTTTTAAATGGTAACAGATGCAGTTTCAGCTCTAATACACACTGGGCTCTCTCCCAAAAAAATCACCCCGATCCCCACCACCCCCAGCTTTAATAATAGAACGTCACAGAATAAACTAAAATCCTTCCAGTCAAGGATGATTGTTTTTGTTTTTGTGTTTAGCAATGAAAAAAAAATACCCTTCTTGTTCCCAAATGTCCAAGCTCTCTCAATAAAGAACCCCCACCTTCGTTATGTTTTCTATTTGCTTGTTTATAACCAGAGGTGTCATAATCAGGTTTCTTGTGAAAATGAAAGTAATCAAAAAATGCCTTGTGATTCCAGGAAACGAGCTTCTTAGGGAGACATGCCTGCCTGCTATTGATGTTGCAAAAAGGCTCCTTTTACATGGTATTAGATGTTGAGAGCACATCATATTGATCTAGAAATAAAAAGCTTGATTTTTTTTTTTTTAGTACAGGGAACCCTTACTTTCATAAGTACTTTATACACTAGGAAGAGAGTTTTATTTTTAATTGAGGTAGAGTAAACAAATTATATTTGAAGAGCATTGCTATTTTTAGGGAACGGAGGATTTGGAAGCTTTTTGGCAGCAATTCAGGTTTAAAAAAAATCATGAATAAGTCTTACTCTTTCAAAGGTGTCCTGGGCCTCTCCCTAGCAGCCCTGCCCAGGGTCAAAATTCGATTTAAAGTGTTGCCTTTCGCTGTGTGTGTGTGTGTGTGTGTGTCCTCGGTAGGAACAGTTGGGAGTAGGTTTCTCAGTCACTTGCCCATGCTCAAACGATAAAAGGGCAAACTGGGAATCAGTAAGAACCTGGGTCCTTACGCACGTCTGTGCCTCGTTTCTGGAAATGGCGGTGTTGGCTGCATGGGGAGCCGCACTGCCTGGCTGCATTTACCCCCAGCGACTCACGCTTCTGTAGCACTTGAGGGCACCTTCCTCTAACGATGTCCACCGCCCATTTGTTCCTGTACTTTATCTTAAAGTTCATACAGCATCACTGGAAGAAGAAATCAATATTTCAAAGAATCTCCCTCTCCCCACCAGACCACTGCCCTGCGCTAAGGGCAGCACACCGCCCAACGCCCCGCCTGCGGGCCAGTCGGCCTCCCCAGCGCAGCGCCAGCCGCTGTATCAGACATTCTTTCCGATTTTCTTAGCAGCAGGAGGCTCCCTTCCTAGAAGAAAGATCTTGCCTTTGGGGTGGGGGTGGGGGGGGATGCTTTTCCAAGCCAAGTTTAACTAACTTTACCCAAAGAAGCCAACAGTTTTCCTCTTGCTAAAACGCCGTCCGCACCCCCTTCTCTGGTTCTCTCCCTCCTTCACTCCAATCTCGTTCCGCACCCCCTCCCTCCGGCCCACCTCCTTTGGTTTCCAAGGAGTTGGCACGTGACTGCCTGTCTTGCAAAATCTGGCCGCAGCCTTTCGCTCTCAAACGCGCTAAACGACTTGTTTCCTATCTCATTAAAGCTGTTGCCAGTCCTCGCGCCGCTGGGAAGCGGTGTCGCTGCGTGCTTCCTCCCACCGAGTCTCCGCTCTGTCTCCTTCGGAGGAAAACAAAGTGGCGCGACCCCGAGGTGCAGGTCGGAGATACGCAGGGAAACTTATCCCAACGCCTCTGACTCCAGGCCGGGGCGGGGGGCGGGGGAGGGGGGGAGGTCGGGGACCGCGGCCGAGAGATCCCCAATCGCCGCCGGGTTTGTGCCGGGTGCGTGGGTCGAGCCTTTCCCTGCGGGTCTCGGTCCTTAAAGGCGAGCTGCGGTCGGTTTCTGACTCATTGACAATCACACACACACACACACACACACACACACACACACACAGGTGCGCGGACGCCCGCTCCTGGAGAGCTGGAGTTTGCAAAACCGAAGGGGTTGTTGGCTCTCGGCAATCTGGAGCCCCCACCCCGCACCTGGGGGCGTGGAGAGCACCCAGGCCCCGCCAGACGGGGCAGGATGGCCTGGAGAAGGCGCCCAGGGCCGGTCGCGGAAAGCCAAAGGACTCCCCGAGCCCCCCAACTCCGGCGCCGGCGCGACCACCCCGGCCTTCCTGCAAGTTTCTACTCGCAGCGGGGCCTCCTGATTCCCGGCCGCCTCGCCCGGAACCCCCGTGTCACTCGCCTGGGCCGCCCTCCAGCTGCACCCGGAGCTCTGCGCCCCCCGGAGCGGCCGGCACTCTTCCCGGGAGCGGCCCAGACGCCCCCGCCCGCCCGCCCGCGGCGGCGGCCCGGCGGTCTGGCCAGAGCTCGCCGCCGTCTCCCGCTGCTGCGCGGCGGCAGGAGCCTTTCCGAGGCTCCCCGGCCGGGCGCCCTGGTGTATTACTATTCACCGGGACGGCCACGGCGCTTTCGGGAGAGCCACTCGGCTACTCCAGGTCTCCACCTGGCAACTACTAGTTGGGCGATGTCAGGGTGTTTGAAAACTGGGGGTGACGCGGGAGCGGTGGAGCACATTGCTCAGTTGTTTGGTCCTGAGGGTTTGCATTATTTTGCCGGGAGCTCGCAGGAGCGCGTTGAGCCCGGGGGGCCGGGGAGGGAGCGCGCCGGAGCCGGCTCGTGCGGCGGGCGGCCCTGCGATCCGCCGAGGCGGGCGGGCTGGAAAGAAGAGACGCCACGGCGACCGGGCGAGCGGGGCCGAACTGAGCTCTTCTCCTGGACACCCCGCATCCCAGCCGGCCGGCTCTTCCTCCCTCCCCCACCCCACCCCCCGCATGGCGCGCGCGCTCCGCCGGCCTGGGGATCCCCCGCGCCCCAGCGCGCCCACCGAGTCCTGTGCCTTCCACCATCGCTCCTTCCCCTCGCCTCCGACCCCAACTTTCCCAGCCTGGACCAGAGCACGCGAGCGCGCGCCCGCGTCCACACACACACACACACACACACACACACACACACCGCCTCCCTCGACTCCGGCTCCACTTCCCCGTGCAGTTTGGGAATGACAGATGCCTGTAGACTTACACCAAGCATGCGGTGGGGGCAGCAGACGACAACAGTTATTTAATTAAAAGGCATTTTTCCTCCCTCTCTTTCTCGCTCCGCATCCCAGAATAGCTTTTGCACCCCTAGAACCTGAGCACACGCCTGCCTCGCCAGGTTCCCAGTGGCCCGCTAACACCTATCTGCTTCCCGGCCCCCCCCCCATTTCCGGAGTCTACCCCCCGCTTCCCACCACCCCCCCACCACCACCCGTCACACCGACATGCACACCTAGAGGCCGGCGGCGGGGAGTGTTGAGGGCACGATGCAGCCAGACTGCATTGCACAGTCATCAAAGTTAAGTGTGTGTGGTTGTGGGGTGTTTGTGCGCGCCGGGGGAGGCGCGGGGTTACGGGCACCGGAGCATCCACTCTGCCCTCCCCCATCCTCGGGGTCAGGGGACGCCTCCACTGGAGATTGCAGCCATTTTAGGGAAAGAGGTGGCTCCGGGCCCGGGGGGAGTGGAGGAGGAAGAGCACATCGGGGGGGACTCGCTGCTCCGCAGCCCCTCGGCGCAACTGGAGGGCGGGCAGGCGCCCGGCGCACAGGGGCGCGGCGCCCGCGGCGACTTGGGGAAGGTTGCGCTCGAGTTCCCTGGTTTTGCCCGGAGTTGTTCGGGGTAACGTGCCGGCTCCAGCTTCTTTCTTGGGTTCCCGCTGGGCTGGGAGGTGGGGGCGGGGTAGGTGTCGGTGGCAGATTGGGCACCGGAGGGACGCGACAGACCCTGGAGACTGAAGAGCTGGTGCTGGGGGGAGAGGGACACCTCCTCTCGCCGGTTGGCACGGACCCAGGCAGTGCGACCCACTTGGCCCCCCCAGCCTCCCCACCCCCTCCCGAGCCTCTGCCTCCCCGCCGAGTGCCAAGTGAGCGCGCGGCGGGGGGCACGGGGCGCGACGCCTCCCGGCCCTGAGCCACCCCTTACCTGGTTGGAAGGGGTTTCCCAGGAGGAGCCGTAGTTGTAAAAGAAGGAAGCGAAGAAGGTATCTTCCGACAGCCCGCAGCCCGCCATGCTCTGGATGCAAATAAAATGAGGAAAGGGGGGCGGGGGGTGGAAAGCACACAGGGAAAAAAGCAACCAAAATGTTTCGAAATCAAATGAAACCAATAAGCGAAGAAGAAATTCTCTCGAAAATAAAGAAAAGGAGGGGAAGGAAACGGCGAAGGGAACGGAAACTCTGGCGGTGCTGCCTCTCCGGCTGAGGGATGCTCGGGCTGCCGCCGCCGCCGCCGCCGCCTTCTCAAGACGGTACCTAGAGAGGTTCGTCCTGACTTGGGCAGCCGCCGCCGCCGCCGCCTGTGCCGGCTGCGTGTGTGCGCGTGTGTGTGTGCGTGTGCGTGTGTGTGCTGTGTGCGCGCAGAGCGAGAGACCGCAGGGGAAGCGAGAGGGCGAGAGAAGGAGCGAGCCTGGATGGAGGGCGCAGCGGCGGAGCGGGCGGGCGGGCGGGCGGGCGGGCGTGTGCGCGCGCGGGGGTGCGTGCGTGTGTGTGTCCGTGTGTGTGTGTGTGCGCGCGTGTGCGCGCGCGCGGGCGCGGGCGTGTGGCTGGGTGTGCGTCTGTTTGGGGAGCTCACCGGAGAGCCAGGGCCGTCACGTGGGCGCGCGGACTCCGCCGGCTGCCGGGGACAGCCTGTACTACAGCCCCGGCCACTAAATCAGCCCGCGCCGCCAGACCTTGCAGCCCCCCCAGCCGCAGGCCGCCCTCCCCGCCGGGCTGTGCGCGCCCCGGGACGGCAGGGAGCGCGGGTGCGGCCGCGGGCAGGTGGGTGAGCGAGGAGGGGGCGCCCCGAGCCGGGGCGGGGGGGGGGGAGGGGGGGGACGATGCCCGCGGAGACGCACAGGTTCCACGTTACGCCCCGAGCCCTCCTGGTTGGCCTTGTTCCCACCGTCTTGGAAGGTTTTTTTCCCCCCTTAATTCCTCAGATTGCCTTCCCAGGCAGAGACCCCTCTGCCAGCCACGGAGAAATCATTTTTCACTCAGTTGCTGCGTCTCGATTTTCTTTCTTTGCCGGCGCCTCTCGTCCCCCGCGCGCGCACACACACATACACACACACACACGCGCAGGCACATGCACACCCGTGGCCGCCGCCTCTCATCCCAAATGCAAACCCACTTCCTTTTTGCCAGTTGCTGTAGTTAAGCGAAGTCAACGCTACATCAAACTGGGCTAGGCTGAGAGAACCGGAAAGTGGATTTAGGGGACAATACTGCCCCAGCAGGAAGAAAGGCTCCAGTTTGGCGTTCTGTTGACTTAACAGTTAAAAATGAAAACGGATTTGGTAGCTACTGCTCTAAAACTCAGGCCCTTGAGTCACAATTCTTCACATCGAGCTGTTCTATTAAGTCTATCATATGTTATAAAAATGTAAATACACACACACAATGGTATATGAGGACCAAATCAACCTTTTTTCTCAATCTTATTGATTGCTTATAGCTGAAAGTTTGTTTCTGCAAAAAAAAAAAAAAAAACACAAAACATTCCTTGCTTGCTCCCCCCGACTCCTTGTGCAGGTATTTATAGCAAGCAAATTTCAAATAAAAATGGACATATCTGTGTAAGATGCTCTTACAAGTATTTGAGTCCTCACCAAAAAAATACTTGAAACAACCTGTTATAGGCAATTTATTTTGTTTTGTTTCTGAATCCTTTTCCAAATGTTGTCCATTTTTCTTAAAACCCGTTGTGTTTTCCTAGGAGTTCACACTTCCTCTTGTAAATTCCCCACTTGAGATCGAAATCCTCTGTGAAATAAACATTCCCACAGCAACCCAGTGATGGCACAAACATCGGCTCATTATTTCAGAGGGGAAATAAAGCAGGAGAAAAAGATTTCTGTTTTCTTGCAAATAGGGTTGCTTCTACTAGAGATTCAGGAAATGTGTTCGATTTCTGCCTAAATACTGTTTTGTCTTTCTGAGATGGACTTATTTTTCAAATAAGTGACAGATGATCTTAAAAAATAAAATAAGTCCTCCTCCTCTTTTCTGGGTTCCTGAAGAATGGTGCTTCAAATCTGTGGTCCTTACCTGCACTGGCCACTATAGATTTTATTAATAAAGGAGAAAAAGACTCTTTTTTTCTAGAAAGTGGTGTGGAAAAGAACAATTGAGAGATGAAATTTAATGTACCAACTTCAGGCCCAAATAGTGCTGACTGACCTGCCTTCAAAAATACAATCGTTTTTTAAGAAAAGTATTAGACTCACAGAAATTCTATTTTGTTATCAAAGTTAGTGCTGATCTCACCAATATTGAACAGAGGGGCTTCTCCTCCATTGTTCCTTCTATTGTTTCCGGTGCCTCCAGGCTGGGAGCAAGAGGGATGCATTCTTCATGCTGTCCCCCATTTAATCCCACTGCAGCGCCACTTCCATAAATATGAATTGTAAAGGGACTAGACAATATAAAATTCGGCCCAACACCTGGGATTGCTTAGGATCCCTGGCTACATAAAGTCTTTTAGATAATATCTATACAAAGCACTATAGAAATTTGTAAAATGCTTTTTTTAAATTTTTTGTATTGATTTCAGAGAGGAAAGGAGAGGGAGAGATAGAAACGTCAATGATGAGAATCATTGATTGGCTGCCTCCTGCATGCCCCCTACTGGGGATCAAGTTGGTAGCCAGGGCATGTGCCCCTGACTGGAATCGAACCTGGGACTTTTCAGTCCCTAGGCTGACACTCTACCCACTGAGCCAAACCAGCTAGGGCTGTAAAATGCTCTTATTCATTTTTTAAGATGTGTAAATGAAGTGTCCCAACACATGTGGTCACCAGATCCATGTCACATGGAATCCATAGCATAGATTCAGTGCATAGGACAATGCTCTAACCACTGAGCAACTGGCCAGGGCCCCTTATCTTTTTTTAATCCTCACCCGAGGACATGTTTCTATTTATTTATTTTTAATATTTATTGTTGAAAGTATTACATGTGTCCCCCTTTTTCCTGTTACACCTTCTAGGTAAAGTATTTTAGCTCAAGTTGCCATCTGTTCCTGCAGCCAACTGGTCTCAGCTCAGGTCCCACTTCTGCTCCCTTAGAAATTAATTCTATCTCTGGGATTCCCTTTCCTGTTTGTTGAATGAATAGCTTTATTCCTCACAACAATCCTGGAAGGATCAGGACTCTTGATCCCCATATAATAGATGTGGAAACAGGCTCAGAAATGCTAAACAACCTGCCCCAGGCCATCCAGCTACAAAGTAGTAGGAATTGAACCCAAACTTTGGGACCCACCTCCTCTCCCATCCAGATCTAACGTGACCCATCGTAGCACGGCTCCTATATCATCATTTCATGTATCTCCCCCAACCCCACAAGAGAGAGCTGGTAGTACCTCTCCTTAGCAGCCCAAATTTGGGATAAGGATACATTTGTGAGATGTGTTCATTTACAAACTGATTGTGCCCAGTGGCATGGCTCAGTGGTTGAGAGTTGACCTAGGGACCAAGAAGTCACAGTTCCATTCCCAGTCAGGGCACATGCCCAGGTTGCAGGCTCCATCTCCAGTGTGGGGCATGCAGAAAGCAGCCAATCAATGATTCTCTCTCATCACTGATGTTTTTTATCTCTCACTTCCTCTCCCTTTGTCTCTGAAATCAATAAGATTATATTTAAGAAAACAAACAGCCCTAACCAGTTTGGCTGAGTGGCTAGAGCCTCGACCTGCGGACTCAAGGGTCCCAGGTTCCATTCCGGTCAAGGGCATGTACCTTGGTTGTGGGCACATCCCCAGTAGGGATTGTGCAGGAGGCAGCCGATAGATGTTTCTCTCTCATTGATGTTTCTCTCTGTCCCTCTCCCTTCCTCTCTGTAAAAAATCAATAAAATAAATTTAAAAAAAAATAAAACAAACAAAAAATAAACTGATTGCATGCTCACTAGCTCACCTGCTCTTTAAGAGGACCCTGCTAGGAAGCTATTACCATTTTTGTTCTATAGACAATGGAACTGAGGCTCAGGAAGAGATTCCTGACTCCCCCCATCTTACCTATATCTAGCAGGCAGCAGAGCTGGGTCTTGAACCAATGACTTCTAATCCATGACTTGACTTCTCTTTCCCTGAAATTTCATCTATCCCATCTCCGAACGCGTGGATCCATCAAGTAGGCCTAGGGCCTGCAGAGACATCCACCGAAGGAGAGGCAGGAGCAGGTGGGCTCTCCTCTGAACAACAAACAGGGGAACATTTGTATAAATGGAGTCTGTACTGGCCTCCAGCCACAAACACTTGGCTCCCCTTAAATTTCCAGCTCTCTCTTCTTTAAACAGGAGAGGCCCAAAGAGCGCCACCTGGACAGACCTGTGATGAAATGCCTTCCTCTTTGCCCAGCTTGCTCCCCTCCTGGGCAGCCCTTCAGTTCTGAAAGAATTCTTCCCGGGTAGGTTTGCTCATCTGGCATTAGCACTGTAATATGGAGGTTTGTTTGCTGGTTCCCAACAACAGAAAAACAAGCCAACCCCTTCTACCCCCACAGGGGCCTAGAACAGATGGAGGCAGTCAACCCCTTGGGAAACAGAAGGAGGGAGCCGCGCGCTCATTGAGAAAAGATCACTCGGGCCAACTTGCCGACTCCTTGCTGTGAAGTATACAAAAGTCTGAAGATGAAAACCCCAACCAGAAAGTTCTTGATTTCCAAATCCACTGTGGTTGGTTTTCTCAAGGCAAACCAAACTTTCTTCCGCATGCATTCCTGTCATATTGCCAAGTCACGATTGGCCACACTTGAAAATGTGTAATTTGTTGAATTGCTATCATTCCATTAATGAGAAAACCCATCTTTATTCATAAACCCTCCCCCCCACAAGAAATAAGTTTTGCATTAATTTCATAGTGGTAATTGGTTGGTAGGCCAGATGATGCTGGGCGGTTTCCTTGTTTATAAATGAGGTGCATTAACACGCTCATACCACTAGGGTATCATTTAGTGAATGGCTGCTCTGCTCTGCAGATGCGAGAGGCCAAATTGTTGTGGATGTGGATAAAAAAAATGATCGTTTTGGCTAAAACTGCAGATGGGAAGCAGATGTAATGTACAGAGGAAGTTTGATTTCACTCAGTCTCCTTCCTTTATTAAAATAAAGTCTGCTAATTTGTCTTATTCTAAAAGGCCCTCTGAATACAAACTCGTGTGTCCATCCCACGCAACATGAAAACTAGCTCATTCTTCCCTTCAAGAAGTTTACAGTCTCAACAAATGTTGTTTGATCTACCCGTGGGGTTTTTTTAGTTACCAATTTTTCTTAGTAATTTTTTAACATTTTACATCTTCTCACCAAAATTGTAATTACTCCGGGGAAGGGTTAACATTAAGAAGTGGTGAGATGAGAGAACCCAGAAATCGACCCAAGCCATTATGCTCAATTAATATTTGACAAAGGAGGCCAGAGCATACAATGGAGTCAAGATAGATTCTTCAATAAATGGTGCTGGGAAATTTGGTCAGATACATGCAAAGAAATGAAAGTAGATCACCAACTTATGCCATACACAAAAACAAAATCAAAATGGCTAAAAGACTTAAATGTAAGATGGGAAACCATAAAAATTCTATGAGACTCCATAGCCAGCAAAATAGCAGACATATGTCATAGCAATATCTTTACAGACACAGCTCCTAGGGCAATGGAGACTAAGGAGAAAATAAACAAATGGGACTATATCAAAATAAAAAGCTTCTGCACAGCAAAAGAAACCATCAACAAAACAACAAGAAAGCTCACTACACGGGAGGACGTATTTGCCAATGATATTTCTGATAAGGGTTTAATCTCTAAAATTTACAGAGAACTCATATAACTTAACAAAAGGAAAATAAACAATCCAATAAAAAAAATGGGCAAAGGACCTAAGTAGAATCTTTTCAAAAGAAAACACTCAGAAAGCCAAGAGACACATGAAAACATGCTCAAAGTCACTAATCATCCAAGAGATGCAAATCAAAACAACAATGAGGTACCACCTCACACCTGTCAGAATGGCTATCATCAACAAATGACAGGTGCTATAGGGGATGCGGAGAAAAAGGAACCCTCCTTCACTGCTGGTGGGATGCAGACTGGTGCAGCCACTGTGGAAGACAGTATGGAATTTCCTCAAAAAGTTAAAAATGGAACTCCCAATGGACCAGTAATCCCACCTCTAGGGAAATATCCCAAGAAACCAGAAACACCAATCAGAAAGGATATATGTACCCCTATGTTCATAACAGCACAATTTACAATAGCTAAGACTTGGAATCAGCCTAAGTGCCCATCAGCAGATGAGTGGTTTAAAAAACTGATACATCTACACAATAGAATACTATCCTAGCTAATTAAAGAGTAATATGCAAATTAGGCATTACTCCATCACAAAGATGGCCACCCCCATAGCCACAAGATGGCGGCACCCAGTCCAGCTCAGCCCCGCCACTGAAATGGTTCAGCCTGTTAGCCAGGCAGGTGGCGGGGGAGGTGGGGGGCTCAAGGGGCAGAACAGGCTATCAGAGAGGGTTGGGGGTCCCCTGCCCAGGCCAGAGGCCTTCACCAGAGGCCTCAGGCATGGGCAAGAGCAGAGCCAGTGATCAGAGGGGGGAAGGGCAGAGCCGGAGATCGGAGGGGTATGAGGGTGCTCGACCCTGTGCAGGGGCGAGGCCAGAGATGACAGGGGCTTGGGCTCCTCAGAGCCAGTTATCAGAGGGGCAGGGGCAGAGCCTGCAATCTCAGGAGTCTAGGCACGGGTGGAGCCAGCAATGCAGGGGTCTGGGGGTCCCCTGCCCAGGCCTATAGCCTTGGCCAGAGGCTCAAGGGTGAAGCTGGCAATGCCAGGAGCCTGGGGGTCTCCTGCCCAGGCTTGTAGCCTTGGCCAGAGGCTGCAGTGGGGCAGGTGTGGAGCCCATGATTTCAAGGCCAGGGCAGGGGCAGAGCCTCTGATCATAGGGGTCTGGGCACAGGCAGAGCCGGCAATACAGGGGTCCGGGAGTCCTCTGCCCAGGCCTGTAGCCTTGACAACAGGCTGCAGTGGGGCAGGGGCAGAGCTCATGATCAGAGGGGCGTGGGGGTCCCCTGCCCAGGCCTGCATCCTCAGCCAGAGATTATAGGCCTGGGCAGGGGTGGAGCCGGTGATCAGAGTGAATTATAGAGGAAACACCTTTTCTGACCACTCATTGGCTAAGCTTCCCATATGCCACTGGTAACATTCTTAGTAACTTGGGTAATAACAATCCAAAAAAGCGATCTAGGGTTTTCCCACCACAGTCCTGAAAAAAAAAAATGAAGATCTGCTGCTGGAGGGCTAAGAAATATCACATCCTGCCCTAGCCGGTTTGGCTCAGTGCATAATGCCTCAGCCTGCCGACTGCAGGGTCTGGGTTCAATTCTGATCAAGGGCATGTACCCAGGTTGCAGGCTCCTCCCTGGCCAGGCCCCAGGTCAGGGCATATGCAGGAGGCAACCAATCAAAGTGTTCCTCTCCCTTTGACGTTTCTCTCTGTTTTTCCCTTCTCTTCCACAGTCTCTAAAAATCAATAGAAACATATACTCAGGTGAGGATTTAAAAAAAAAGAAATGTCATATCCTATGAAAGACACATCTTGAAAATGCCTAAAGAAAGTTGTCATTTCTTCATGGTAAAGGGACTGAAGTCCGTGTTGATGAAAACACCTTGGTGGCTGCGGTGACTGGCAGTGGCTGCAGCAGTGGGGTAATGGGGCTAATGGCTTCCCCTAATTAGCCTGTTTGCCTCCCACAAAGGGAGACTAGACTTCGGCTTAGGCCCGCTCCCCAAGGGGAGCAGGGAGTAGGCCTAAGCCATCAGTAGAACACCCCCTGAGGGGTCCCAATATATGAGAGGGGGCAGGCTGGGCTGAGGACCCCCCCCTCCAGTGCATGAATTTCATGCATAAGGCCCCTAGTGCTGCTATAAAAAAGAAGGAACTTTTACCATTTGTAACAGCATGGATGGAATAGGTGAGCATAGTTATGCTAAGTGAAATAAGCCAGTTGGAGAAAGATAAATATCATATGATGTCACTCATATGTGAGATATAATGATCAAGATAATTTGATGAACAAGAATAGATCAGAGACAAATGGTAGGGGAGGGGGTTTAGAGAGCAACCAAAGGACTTGTATGAATGCATATTAGCATAACCAATGGACACAGACACTTGCCCAGCGTAGGAATGACTGGGGGGCAGGGGGATCAATAGAGGGGAAAGGAGACATATGTAAAACTTTAGACAATAAAATAAATAAATAAATAAATAAATAAATAAATAACAAGGAAGAGCCTAGCTAGTGTGGCTCAGTGGTTGAGCATCGACCTATGAGTCAGGAAATCATGGTTCAACTCCTGGTTAGGGTACATGCCCAGGTTGCAGGGAGCATGCAGGAAGCAGCCAATCAATGATTCTCTCTCCTCATTGATATTTCCATCTCTCTCTCCCTCTCCTTTCCTCTCTGAGATCAACAAAAATATATATATAATTTTTTAAAAGAAACTAAGGCAGAAAATGAACCTCAAAATAACTATAACAATAGTAATAATGAACAGAATGCTCAAAATAGGCCGGGAATGAAATTAGGGCACAGGATAATCTTTCTTACTTTGAATTTCCCTGAGATGAGGTTTGGAGTGCAAGATATTAGTTTGGGAGGAGATCCTGGAACACAGGTAAGGAAGTAGGGGAAGTGAGATAAAGAAATAAAGGAAGCATTACCATGGCAACCAGAGCTGAATCCTACTTGGGAACCACTGGGAGGCAGTGGAGAACACACACTTCCAAGATACAACATTCAAGGGGTGAGGAATCCAGGGCACTGATCCTCCAGTGCAGCTGCAGTTCCGCTCCCAGGCGTTATTAATTCACAGCACCTTCCATCTGTGGCACAAAGTGGGTCTGGCAGCCAGAGAAAGTCCTCAGGCAAATGGACGCAGAGGCCGCTGTTAGAACCTGGGACCATGTATACAGTTAGGGGTGAGGAGATATGGGTCGGGCACCTAGAGCATCTGCTACCCAAACATTAACTCACTTCATTTTATAAAAACCTTATGAAGTGGGAACTATTACATTTCTACTTTTTCCTAAGAGAACACAGTCTAGGAGCGTAAGAAGCGGCATCTGTTGTTTTTACCCAGTTAGCACTGGTTCCCTCTCCTGACAACAGCCCCCTCCCTGCCTTTCCCTTTGGGAAACATTGCCTGCTCCATCTCAGTGATCCGGCCTGACTCCCTCACTCCAGGCAAACACAGGTGGCCCAAGCTGACCTGAGAAGAGCTCTACTTCAGCGTTTCGCTGGAGCCATGGGCCCGGGGTGTGCTCTCGGCCTGTCAGGAAAATGGAGCTGGAAGGATAGAAGCCTGGAGCGTGTCCAGGTCATGTTACTCCCACAACAATGATCCCAACGTCCAGAGGAGTGCCAGCCTGAGAAGCCAGCACTGAAAAGAAGCATCACAGATTCCTCATTTATAGCTTTTGAGAAACTAGATCCAGCCCAACCCTGGAAGCTCTACCTGCGAAAGCCACTAGACTCCTCTTTTATGGTGAGTCTGTAATTCTTAGAAGTGAAGAACTTGGCCAAGACCACACAGCTAATGAGTGCGGAGGTAACATTCAAACCCAAAGAACCCTGCTACCCCACAGAGTGCTACGACCCATGTTCTTAACCAGAGTGCTCCGCGATGCCATCCGCATCTACCACAGGCCAGGGCCCTGAGCCACATCACCCTTCTCCTTGCCTGGCCCTCACTCGAAGCCTCTTTCCTTCAGAAGCCGCTGCCAATTTGTTTAAGAGGATAATGGGTCAGGATGCATCTCGGCCTCATTTGAATTGTTTGTTCCATCAAATCATTAAAAGTGTACCCTGCCTTATTGATGGTCACTTGAAGCAAGGCCAGAGCAAAAGTGACAACAAGAAAAAGAAAATAGAGTGAAGGTCTTCAATTTTCTTTTCTTTTTTTAAAATATATATTTATTGATTTCAGAGGAAAAGGAAGAGAGAGAGAGAGAGAGAGGGAAACATCAATGATGAGAGATGAAACATCATTGATCGGCTGCCTCCTGCACACCCCACACTGGGGATCGAGCCCGCAACCCAGCATGTGCCTGACTGGGAATCGAATCATGATCTCCTGGTTCAAGGGTGGATGTTCAATTACTGAGCCATGCCATCCAGGAGACAACTCCTGCTTTAGTCAGAATTCAGTTGCAAGTGACAAAAAAAAAACACCCATTTACTAGCAAAAAAAAAGTTGGCTTACCTAACTGAAGAGACCAAGAATAGCTTTGTCCCAGGAAAGGCGCAATCAGCATCCACACCACTGCTTCTTGGTTTTGCCTGCCTTCGGACGACTTCACTCTCAGCCCCACACGGAGCCTCCAGCAGCGTCTGGTTCACCTCTTCCTTTTACCAGTGGTCCTAACAAACAGAATAAATAGATGCCCATTTCTCTCAACAGTCCCAGCAAACACCCTATGATTTCTAATCACTGGCTCTGATTGGCCCTGAGCCCATCTTTCCACTAAGTATGGTAGCCAGTGGCATGCAATTCACAGATTGGCCAGCCTTGAGTCACAGGCCCCTCCTTGAGTCTCTTGATGGAGTCAACACCACCAACGCACACAAACTGAGACTGGAGAAGATGTGGTTCCCCGGAGGAAAATTGGGGCGCAACCTGGTAATCTATTTCTAGAAGAATGAAGATTGGCTGTCAAGCAGGCCAAAATTGTTTCATCCACATCCGCACAGTGGTTGACATCACAGAGAACGCATGACCTCTTCCTTGCTTTCAATGGCTCCTACTTTGTCCAGAGAAAGGTAGCACTACACATAGAGCAACAAAGAAAATATATAGCAATAAAGAAAGGTAAACACACGTCCTGATTTGCAGGCAATAGAATCCACTTCAATACTTTAAGTAGATACTCGGAGGCATTTCCTGGGAGAGCCTGAGAACTGGGTTTGCATGCTACTAATAGTAACAGAGCAGTCAGAGAAAGAAGGTGACACTCTGGAAGAACACGAAGGTTTTGCCACCTGGTTGGCCACAACTTAGCAGCCACCATACACTGCTCATTTCTGCCTGTCAGTTTGGAGCAGGTGTGTGTGCCTGGGGACACCATTCCATGTATGACCTTACCTGCAAAGGAGTATGGGAAATGTAGTTTTCAGCTTTCTGGTGTCTAAGTACCACAGGATTAATTAAGAAGTGCTGCAATAGACACTGATGAGGTAATTTACAATATCTGCCAAAGAGCAGATCAGGGGAGTTCAGTGGGAGAAAAGCAATAAAGGCTGGACTCAAGACCTGATCACGAGTCACACTGGCTTGTCGGACATGGCGCTGACATTTGCTAAAATGAAATAATAAAATAAAATTTAGAAGCTCTAGATGCCAGGAGCTGAGATGTCCATAGAAGCCTGTACTCTTCAGGCCACTCCTGGACCACACCTGTAAGTGCTGGGTGCCAGTTAAAGACACACAGGATACTGGCTGTGATTGTGGGAGACAGGAAGAAGTCTGGACTGTGTTGTACGAACCATCTGGACATCTCACCCCCTCAAAACCTATACCCAGTGTTTTTTCCCCTGAAATGCTTTCACTTCTGTCCATTTCTCTCCATCACCCCGGGATGCCAGGCCACTTTCCTCTCTTGCCAGGACCTTCCAGTAAAATCCTGACAGGTCCTTCTGTATCCACTCTTGCCCTCTACCAGCCATTCCCCATGCTGCCAATAGCACAATCTTTTCAAAGCCCATCTATAATTATGGCTGCCCTTCCATGGCCTCCACTGCTCTTTGGATCAAAGCCGTAATTCTTAAATGACCCCTTCTGATTCCTCCATCCCAAGTCTGGCAGTTAGCACAGTTTTTCGGACCTCCTGGTTCCTAGGTCCACACTCAACCACTGAACCACACCGGCTGGGCAAGCTGCTCTTATTCACTTAGGTTTTCCCACCTAGCACAGGACTTACCTCTTCAATAAAAGTTGACCAAATAAACTTTAAAAAAAAAAAAAAACTTAAAAAAAAGCAATCCCCCTGCACAGAAAGCAGTAATAAAGAAAATGTGTTCTACTACCACCTTGAGACCTCAATTAATGTGCTTTTTCTCCTCGTGAATCCTTGCTTCCAAACAAACAGAACCTGACAGCCCGAATTAAATCATTTATCTTTCCAGCTCTCTGCCGTGGCTCCATCACCAGCGAATGCACCCTGATATTTCATCAGAAACTGGCAAAAACAAACACGATGGCCCAGCACCTCAACTTTGTATGCAACCCATATACATGCATACTGGGGAGACATGCTCGTCTCCAACCCTCCTTTTACTAGGCGGGGTTAAATGCCCAGTTACCATATTTGATCCTTTTGTTTTCTCACGTAAAACCCTACAGAGCCTGTATCTGGGGGGGTGTGTGCACACGCCAGCCCACGCGCCAGCCACATTATTCACCTCCATCCATGAATTACACAGTGCAAACAGCCTTAGCGGGAAAGAACACGACCAGAAATGCAGAAAACTTCTGCTAAATGTTATGTTCCAGCTCCTTCTGACACACTGTAATGCCTTTTGATTTAGAGTGGCCAGCCATGGGCCGAGGAGGAAATAAAGGCGCATTTCCACCCTGCCCCGCATAATTAAATGCCTAGATGAAGTTTTCCCCGGTTCTGCTCTCGGAGCCAAACAATGCTTGTTTGCATTCCATCATCATCTATAAACACCCACGGCTGGGAGAAGGCACCTTCGCTGTTCCGCCGCTCAACCTTACATCCGTGCGCCCTGGACCGCACTGAAGCATACCAGGAGGGCCTCTGGTTAGGAAGCCTGCGGCATTTATTTTTCTTTGAATAACAAAAATATCCTATTTGCCGCTCACTATTTGGAAAGGGATAACATGGGTCTAGACACTCCATCGATCATCCCCACATCAGGTCTGTGGAATCAAACATCTTTTCTTTCTCAAGCCTTCATCCCAGAGCTGCTAAGTGGTCACTTAGAGAGAGTGGTTTGGAGGTAGCTTCTGCCACTTCTTCTGCTGGGATCTGGGCAGTGGGACCACAGGTAGGGCGAGGCATCTGAGCCAGGCAGCAGGCGGCCTCACAGTCTCACGCAGCATGGTGGTCGGATCAGGGTCTCTCCACCCAGGGATGGAGAGCGTGGCTTAGGAGGGCTGAGTTGGGGCCTGGGATTCTGCGTTTTCTGGCAAGCCCTTCAGCGATGCTGATGCTACTGGCTGGGGCACATGATTGCAGTGATGTGGGCCCTAGACCTCAAGCTCCCAGGCAGATAGGCCTGACTGGAGACCGCCACCTTGATGGCTGGGGCCTCTTGGACAAAACACTTGCCCTCTCTGAGCCCCGGATTCTTTATCGGTGTAGCAGCAATCATGGCACCTATCGGTCAGGCCTGCCGAGAAGGTTAAATGGTGTAATGCATGTGAGGGGCTGGGAGCAATGCCGGGCACATTATAAAAGCATTTGGAAGGTGTAACTTAGTCTCCCCTGGTGCAGAGGCCTCCTGTACTGACGAACACCAAGAGTGACAGCATCGAGGTAGAGCCCACTGCGCCCCCCCACACACACCTGGGAAGATGCCTTGCCCGTTTTATTATTTCATTATTTTTAGTATTAACTTATTGTCTTGACTTAATTTTCTCATGACACAAAGTAATACTTGTTTGCTTTAAGAAGAAAGGAGGAAGACAGGAAGGAAGGTGAAGAGGGAGAGACAGAGGGAAAGAGGAAAGAGCAAATGAAATAAGAAAGAACATCCACCAGAGAGATCACATAACATTTTGGTCTGCATACCTCCAAGTCATATAGACCCATCTATTTCAAATAATGGGATTATATTGTACATGCCATTTTGCAATCTTTTATGTTCATTTGATACATCACAATAACAACAGAAGCAACAGTAGTGTTATCCTATATAATAAAAGCCTAATATGCAAACCAACCGAACGACAGAACAACTGGTGGAACGACCAGTCGCTATGACACCCACTGACCACCAGCAGGCAGATGCTCAACGCAGGAGCTGCCCCAGCCCACAGGCCCCAGGCCAGCCAAGGTAGGTGCCAGCGGGGGCCCCCCCAATCACCCTGCCAGTCACCCTAGAGATCGGTCCTGATCACTGCCAGGCCTAGGGACCCTACCCATGCCTGAATATCGTGCATGGGGCCTCTAGTCAATAACTACAGATCCTCTTTAGTAGGTTCTTACTGTGTGCTAATGCCCCCTCACACACAGTGTCTTAGCTCATTAATTTTCGCAACTCTTTGATGGACTCTTATCACCCTCATTTTAGAGATGACAAAACTGAGGCACAGACAGTGTCACTGATGGAAGGGCACATAGCTAGTAAACAGGGAATTCAGGCTAAAGCCCAGGCAGCTGGAAGCATAGCCTGGGCCTTTAATTTCTATATCCTGCATCCTTTGCAGGGTCACCCTGTCAGGCTGTTTTATGACCTGATTTTTCCCCCCACTTACCACATCCGAATACCTCTCCCTGACCATCCCTGTGTCTGCACAATGTCATTTTTTATGCCTGTATAGTATTCTGTTGTCTATGAACTCCATTTTACAAATGAGAAAAATGAGGCTTGGGAAGCTAATAGGTTGGCAGAAATTAGGGGGAACCACCATGACCTGCCTGGGATTCTGGGTTCTGTTCACCCAACAGAGACACTGAGCACCTACTGTGCGCAGGGAATTTGCCGGTCTCAGAGGAGAATGGAGGACCATTACAATTCTTACTGTTGTAGAGTTGCTGCCCAGTGCTTTGAGACATGCAAAAAAAAACTAGTAAGTACATACGCGAACAAGGTGATCTGAGGTTTTGATGCGTGAGACTCAGGGCGATAGCTGCACACTGTTGCTGCCATCACCGGGGTCCCTTATAAAGTCGGGGTGGAGAGCGCAGCCAGCACATCGGGCCTGGGATCCACTGCAGCAGGTGCCACCTTGTCCCCACGGAGCCTCTCCCTGCCCCGGCCTCCTGGTCTGCAACCTGAGGGACACAGTAGCAATGACCTCCCAGGAGGATGGTGACCATGAACTAAACTAAAGCTCTGAGGTGCTTGAGGAAGTGCCCAACAGGTGGGGAGACACAGGTAGGGAGGGGCCGAAGGCAGAGCCCCTCACACTGAAACTTCCATGGGGCAGGATCGTCCAGCACAGCCCCTGGCCAAGCAGACCTGCCTCCGCACCTACAGGGCCCAGCAAGGTGCCACCATCCTCGTTCTCCTTTTACAGCTGTGGAGTCACCCAGCTGACCAAGGGGCCGAGTCTTTCCTTCCTGCCCGTGGGGTAGAAACCGGTGAGAGAGGTGGCAGAGGGGCCACAGAGCTGAGGAGGCGACCTTCCAAGGGGCTCTCCCAGCCCCGGGCACAGCCATCTGAAGATTTCCGCCTCCCACTGTCTTGAGCAGGTGGAAACAAAGTGGCCGAGAGGGGCTGAGGGCAGCCTGGGGGGACACAGGGCCCACTCCTCCCATGCCAGGCAGAGGGAGGTCCCTCCCCGGGTCTCCTGGGCAGGGAAGGAGAGGGACTTCCCTTCTCTCATGGACCCTGGTGGTGTTACCTGGTTCTTTCACTTCCCCAGGGGTGGGGGGTTGGGAGGGGGGGATTTGCATGTGGCCTGGGCCTGGTGGTCTCTGTCTTCAGAGGAGGGACTGGTCCAGCCAGACCGGCTCCATTCCCTTCCCTTCACCCTCTCGGACCAGACCAACCTGCCATATTTTCCCTCTTGAATGTAAGAGCCTTGCAGACACAGAGATCCTTTTAGCTTTTAACATATTTAATAATTGATTATTCATCTGTGTGAGTAGATGTATTCCTCAGATCGTGCCTCTGCATCTCCCCGCCTTCAGTCTGCATCTGCCTGACCTGGTTTCTGTTCAAGTCCACCTCCACCCTCAAGGCAGGGTTTCCCCTTTAACACTGCCTTATGGTCCCCATGAACTGCCAGGCTTCCTGTGCCTGGGAAGACGGCTTTCTCCCATCCTCCGGCTCACAGGCATACAGATCGTATGTGTCACTAACACGGTGTTGGTTTTCCCTGCGTTGGTTCTTTTTTCAAACATGTTTGCCCTTCAGACTGCTATTAACCAGTTTCTTCCTACTCTGAAAAACTTGCTCTTTTAAATGTCCTCATTCAGTGTTTTCCTCAGGGATTTTACCATTTATTATGAAGTCCAAACCAATTTTGGAGCAATCATAGATGCCAAATAGTTTTCATGAATGTTTTGTACCTTCCACAGCTCCTGGCACAGGGGTGGGACACAGCGGGGACCCAGTAAATACTTGCGGCCACGGTGGCCGACAACGGATGTTCAGAAAGGCAGGGTGGGGTGGGGTGGGAATGCCGAGGTGGGAGATCAGACTGTGTTGGTCTGATTGCTGCTTTTGTCCCACATTTGCTGTGTGATCTTAAGCAAGTTGCTCAAATGCTCTGGGCTTCTTTGTTCAGCTCTAACACGGGACTGAGAGAGTCTGCCATCTTCCAAGGCTTGTGGTAAGGATTAAAGAAGTAAAGCACCTAGGATGGTTTCTGGCAGACTGCACTCTCAGTGAACAATAACTTTTGTTATCACTGACTGCCTACTATTTGCAAGGCCGATAGGTATTAGAGATAAACTTGCATCACAGGTAGAATCAAGCAAATCGCACCTCTCTCCTCTCCCATTTACGAGCCACATCTGATAAAGGGAATAAGAGGATCTTGATCCTGGTTGTCTACAAAGCATTCAGCTGTGTGGAAATGGCCTATCCTTGAATCCCAGTCACCCTATCACATCTGTGTGACCTCAAGGCCAGCATCTGTAAAATGGGGATGGTACTTTGTCTCTTGCTGGGAAGAGAACCCACAATCTCTGCTCTCAAATCTATCACCTTCATTCAAGTAATTTTTTGACTCATTTGTCTAAAATGAACCACCCACAGACCAATGGGGAACAGTCGCTAAGGAGCCAACAATAGGAGCCATCCAGTCTTCTATCAGGATGGGTGGACTCGGGTGGCAGAGACAGCAATGCCCACTAGGGGGCGAGCGCATTCATTCGTTGTCCCCAGTGGTGGATCAGTCCCAGGATTGGGAAGGGAAGTTGGCATACCCCTGCACCTACTGCAGCCCCACCTGTGTGTGTATTACCACCGCCCCAACTCAGGAAGTTGTGTTAACCCCATATGGTACCTGAGAGATCTAAAGCTAATCGGCCCAGGATCACAGAGCTAAGAGGAGAAACCAATTTCTTACTCTACCAGGCTGCCCCCCAGGACCCCAGGAGAGGGCTGCACTCAGCTTTGCCTGGAGGAAGGGAAGGTGTGTAGAAACCTGAAATGTTCACACTCACACAATGGTGTGCCCCGTGCATCTCCCCCATCACCACAAAAGGAGCATCAGTTTAGGCCTAAATTTCCCAAAATGTGTTCCAGAGAACATAAGTCCTTGAGAGGGAGGAGGAAGGGGAGAGGGTTGCTATCTGAAAAGGGTCTAGGGTCGTACAATCCATGAAATGCGACCTTCACTATTTTCTCTGAAATACAATGTACACAGTCATTTGTTAAAGGTCCTGAGAAGTCCTGCAGCAAAGAAACGGGTCTGCTGGGTTTTGTTGAAGCCAGTCAGCATTTCCTCGGCCTCTGACATCAGGGCTTTTACAGATATATAACATCCTTTAATGCTCACTCTGAGAAATGCTGGTTCTGTCAAATAAGGAACAGGATGAAAGTGACGAGATAAGACTTTAAACACTTGCATAGTGACTAGATACAGATGCATCAAGGACAGAGAAAAATGTGTCCATGCAAGATACGGGTGGAAAGTCCAAGTTATAAAACAAAAACTGAACCAGA
Organism: Murina feae; assembly: GCA_004026665.1. Classification (NCBI taxonomy): domain Eukaryota; kingdom Metazoa; phylum Chordata; class Mammalia; order Chiroptera; family Vespertilionidae; genus Murina; species Murina feae. The sequence goes on from PVJC01010330.1 coordinate 37,083, forward strand.
ACTGGAGAGAAACCTATAGTCTTTACATTATGCAAAACCATTTCAGCATTTGCCAGACTCCCAGGTAGAACCCAGAAGACAAAATAAATAAAATCGCCATCAAGTTGTTTCACACCAGGGGGCTCAGAGCTAAGGAATTAGCACAGAATGCGAGTTTATTCATGAAGTTGCTCTGTTCACTAACATAACCAGAGGTTTTGCTACGGCTGTGCATTGGAATAGCTTAGAAGAGTGCAGTCCATGTAGCACTATTCATAATAGCCAAGATGTGGAAACAGCCTGGGTGTCCACTGACAGATGAATGGATAAAGGAAAGGTCACACACACACACACACGAATACCACTCAGCCATAAAAAGGAAATCCTGGCATCTGGGACACCATTGATGGATCTGGGAGATATTATATTAAGTGAAATATGTCAAACAGAGAAAGGCAAATACTATATGACCTCACTTATATGTGGAATCTTAAAAAAAAAAACAACCTCATAAAAAAAGATCAGATTTGTGGTACCAGTGATGAGAGGTGGAGGGTGGAGAAATTGAATGAAGGTGGTCAAAAGGTACAACTTCCAATAACAAGGTAAGTAAGTACCAGGGATGTTTCCCCATGACATGATGACGTCGTTAACACTGACCTGTTTGAAAGTTGCTGAGTGTAAACCCTAAAAGTTTGCATCACAAGGAGAAAAAGATTTTTATAAATATATGAGGCGGCGATGTTAACTTATTGTGATTATCATTTACCACTAAATACAGGTCACTGTGCTGTCCACCTTAAACTTATACTGTGCTGTGTCTCAATCATCTAATCTAATAAAAGAGTAATATGCAAATTGACCCTCACTCTGTTACACCCACAAGCCACACCAACCAACTAATCAGAAGCAAATATGCAAATTAACTCAACTAAGATGGCAGTGGCCATGCAGCTGGGGTTGCCCTGGGCAATGGAGGAAGCCAGTGCCCTGGGGCCCCTGAGCTCTACTCAAGGCTACAAAGTTTCAATTATAGAAGATAAACAAACCCCAGATACTTGCTTCAAGCCAGGCACCCCAGTAGGGACCTGAACCTTGAAGGGGCTGTGGGCAGCCTGAAATGGCCATCAGCCCCTTACCCAGGCTGGCCAGGCATGCCAGCAGGTGGACATCCCCCATGGGGTCCCAAACTGTGAGAGGGCACAGGCCGGGCTGAGGGACCTTCCTCCCCAAACCTTACTCCCCCCGCCCCCCCGCCCATGCACAAATTTTGTGCACCAGGCCTCTAGTATCTCAATAAAACTAAGAAAATGTAAACCAGTACTTAAAGGATTACCAATAAAATAAAATTGAGAACTATAAATAGATTGATAGATAAAAGTTATCAACACACACACACAGAAAGAAGGAAAAAAAGAAAAGAAAAAGTAGAGTCCCCAGGGACAGCTGGTCCCACAGCTGGCTCTGCAGTCTGCTCTCTCCAGTTCAGTGAGAGGCCACGGGAGACCAGGCAGGGCCCAGCTACTGCTCCTGGCTACAGCAGCTGCGGGACTGAGCTGAGTAGACCCTTGGTCAGCACAGAGCCCAGCAGCTTGCGCTGACTTCATGCCCCAGGATCACACGGAATAGAAGTACTTGCTGTTCTTGGCTGGGCAAAGCCAGGTGTAAATCCATCGGTCCGACTTCCTTCAACAGGTGGGGTCTAATCTCCCTCCCTATGGCAGCACTTATGCTCAGGGACTTCTGGTGCTAGATCATAGGAAACATTGCACTTCTGGCACAGTCCCTCAGACTGCAGCCACTCTGTGTGAGGAAGACCAAGCTGCCCAAGAAAAGGCCAGGGGGAGCTCGGGCTGAGCTCCGGCCCTCGGCCCGCACCCCCTTGTCAGCCAGGTGAGGGCCCCATCTTGGCAGAGGATCTGCCTGCCCCCTCAAGCCATTTCAGCCAGGGAATTACTAACTAGCCAACCGCCAAGCCTTCCCTCAATCACCTGACCCTACATTCACGGAATATAGCAATGGTTGTTATAACCCACTGAATTTGAGGTCATTTGTTAAAAATTAGTAGATGGCTAGAACACAATTTCTTTGCGTTTCTACTATCTGCTAGGCACCAAAGTAAGTGCTTTGTTATCTGCCATCTTCCTAAGAGCCTTCATGAGGTAGGTAAGTAATCGTACAAATGTGAGGATCAAATTAAGGCTTTGGCCTCAGGCATATTAAGGAACTAACCCAGACCTGGCCAGTGGGGCTCGGTTGAGCATCATACCGGAGCAAAGGTCGCCAGTTGGATTCCCGGTCAGGGCACAGGTCCCCGTGACAATGTGTGCCAGAGGAAACTGACCTCTCTCTCTCTCTCTCTCTCTCTCTCTCTCTCTCTCTCTCTCTCTCTCTCTCTCTCTCTCTCTCCCCTTCCTTCCTTCCCTCTCTTTTAAAAAAGCAATAAAAAACATATTATTAAAAAAAAAAACTCACCCAAAGTCACACAGGAACTCTGTTTTGTCTGTCTCCAATATCTTTTATGATAAGAAAAGCCCTTTAGGGGAAGAATCCACAAAATATACTAGGGATCATACAGGTAGGAGAAAAGTAGAGTGAATGGCTAGTGTGTCTGGGTGCACCTCAGATTCCCGCCAAAAAGAAAAGTTGTAGGCAATGGAGGATTTTCATGAACATGTGCTCTCCTTCTGGCTGCAGTTGTGACCCGCTCTGGGAGTGAGTAGAAGGCAAAGGAGGGACACAATGCACATTTGTTTCCATAGGACCTACTATGTGTCACCATTGCTTCAGGTACTTCATCTGCCAGGTGACCCCAGGCACGGTTTCCTTACATTTCTAAGTGCTTCATTGTTTACAAACTACTTTACCCACATGCTCAGCTAGTCTTGAGAGCAGATGCTTGCCTTAAGGAGCAAACAGAGGCAAATCAATCAGCAAATAATTCATATTTATCAGGCACCACCTATGTGATTGAGAAACAGGACTCACCCCTGTTTCCCCAGCCCCCTGGCTTGCTGGTTTCCCTTTGCTCTCTTTGTATGTTGTACTGTATGGCTTAGAGGTGTTTCTCACGTGAGTCTGTAAATTTCTCTTGCATACCCAGAGCCTAAGTGCAGTGCTCGGGGCTGAATAAGCAAGTGCTTCCTGTGGACTGGAAGGAAGAAAGGAAAGGAAGGGAGGGAGGGAGGGAGTTCTGGAAGCCAGGTCCAAAATGGGTCTTGTGGGCTAAAATCAAGGTGTTGGCAATCCTTCAGAGCAGAACCTGCTTCCTTGCCTCCTCTAGATCTCAGGAGTCACTTCCATTTCTTGGCTTGAGTCCCCTCCTTCCAACCTCTCTGCTCAGTCATCATGTCCCTTTCTGTGTCCCTCCTTTCTCCCTCTTGTGAGGATGCTTATGGTTACCTTGGGCCCACAAAATAATCCAGGTTAATCTGCTCCTCTCAAAACCCATCATCACATTTGCAAAGTCCCATTGGAACGTAAGTTAATACATTCCCAGGTCCTAACAATTTCCTGGGTGCTTGATTTGGCTGCAGACTATGCTCTTCTACACATATTACACACTTCTTCACGGAACACAAATGTCTGGGGTTGATGCTACCACTAGTCCCACTTAACTGATGACAAAACTAAAACATTAAGTAACTTCCTCAGTGGACCCAGGATTTGAATCTAAGTCTGTCTCATTAGCAAGAGTCCATGATATTCGCCCAATGATTCCCAACCCTTGATTTACTTTAGAACCCAATATGGAGTTTTGGAAAAAAAAAATTGTTTTTGGTTGGAACCCACATGTCTAGAGTTTGATTTATTTGATCTGAGGTGAGAACCAGGTTGAGAACTATTAACCATATTTTAAAATAGCCCCTCATTAAAAAAATTGGAAAATTGCTTACCTCTTATTCCACGTTCATGCACAGAAATGCAAGGACGAATTCATATAGCTGTATAACAAACTAAAATGAGGTGTCTGGCTTCATAATGTATGGTAAATGATATTCTTAAGCAATTACATGTTGATCTCGGTTATTCATACTATTTTTATATTAAACATGAACATATTTATGTTTGATTAGCAATTTTTTAAAAAATCTGAATTTTAAAGGTGTAGTATTCTGATAACACATCTTTTGGATTGCTGTTTTGTTGTTGTTGTTGTTGTTGAAAAAAGATGTAATGTAAATTAGGGATAATGAATAAAACAATGAAAATAGACAGCTCTGGTAAAATAACACCTAGCCAACAATTCCACCCAAACAGGAGGAAGTTAACTTCCAAATTGCTAGGGGAGTTAGGGCTTTGTTATGTTGAAGTTTATATTTTGGTAACTTTTTTTCCAAGGTGTCAAGGTCATTGGGAAAGGTCAAGGTATAGTGGGGGTGATTTACATTGTCCCCTTTAAACTCAGAATAAGAATAATTAACCCTTAAGTTGGGCAACTCATCTTCAGCAAGCAGGTACTCCTATCCAATTTCTAGATTTAAGCTGAAATTGTCACTGAACATTAAAGTAGCATTCTGTGCCTCTAAAATAATTTTCTCATCTGCTTATTAGCTAGCTCTGTGACCTGGGACATTGACTATCTCTCAGGCTTACTTTCTATATTGAGCAATAGAAATAATACCCAAGGTTCTTCCCAGTGCTACTTAGAATTGAATGAGTTCATTTGTGCAATTAGTGCCAGGAACAGAGAAGGGACTCACTAAGTAGCAATTTCCCCCTTTTCTATGAATGCTCTTGTTAGGTTAGTGGAAATAGGGTATGACTCAAACATATCCTTGAAGGATCTTGAGGCTATCTTTTTCCTGTTTAAGTTCAAAAGTTTTCCTTTTAAATACTCTATTCAAATTGTACCTTCACTATAAGCCTTGTTGATTGGCTCAGGCCCTGTGTCAAATAGCACAAGACCACATAAGACCTGCATGCATGTGTGTACATCAGTCAGGATGGGCTAAGTTATATTGCAATGACAAACATCCCCAAAATTCAGTGGCTCCCTCATTTATTTCTTATTCATCTCCATCTGTGGTCACCACACTCTGGAATGTTGTCATGGCAGAGAGAGAAGGAGAAGGGATATTGATATTGATATTGATATTGATATTGATATTGATATTGACTTACCGCTTCTACTCAGATGTAACCATGCCACTTCTGCTCTGTCCCATTGGCTTAAGCAAGTCACAATGCCATACCTAACTTCAAGAGAGATATGAAAACCTACCACATGCCTGGAACCAGAAATAGTTAGAGAATTGCATTAATGACAACCACAGAGATCTTAGTTTATAGAGCATTTGTCACAACGATTATCCAATGTAATTCTCACATATCCAAGATAGCCATCAATTAATTAAATGTGATAATTATAAGGTGTCATCAAACACCCACAAAAACAGAAAACCCAATATAAACAGTTTGAATAACTGCCCACTATTCTGAGCGAAAGCACCTCGAGTCTATGAAATAGGTGTGAACCTGCTGTTTGCTTAAGATTTGCCTGCCTCTTAGTGTTTCTTGTGAATGGAATTTTCATTTTGTTGTTTGTGTGTAAAATGGCCTCTAAGTGATGGCCTATTACATTATCACCTTAAATATTGTGATCTTTCAATATTGGAGGAACAACTGGCCTTCCCCCTCACCCCCCTTAAAATAGCCCAGCTTGCATCGCTAACACATCACATCTTGGGGAGATTTAATTTGGACTATATTGTGATTTTTGCCGTAAGGACTGACTTTAGATTCTGACACCCCCCCGCCCCCCATGGGGGGTGGGGCGAGGGAAGATGAGGTGCTACTTTATCCCTGTCCAGTAGCAGAGGAGGTAAATAAAAGCTCAAGTAATAAGGACACTGAGCAAGAAGGTGGCTCAGTAACCCCATATCCTCAAGGCAGGTCCTTGTGAAGGGATAGCTTAGATTCATCTGAAAACGATGTGGCTCCCCTCAGCTGGCTCCCGGATCGGTGTCACAGCCACCGTCTGTCCACAGGGAAGATGAGAGTGTGAGAAGCATGAGCCTAAGAGCCAGCTTCACTGTTCTAAATTAAACTGGGCAAGGAAGTGTTTTGGTTTCAAAGCCTGATAGCTAGGTGTCAGGCATCTGGGGAAAAGGAAAGAAAGAGGGTTTATCAAGCCCATTTGATTATGCCAACAGAGCTCAAGTGAGATTTGTTAAAAGATGGACAATTGGCCCTAATCGTTTTGGCTCAGTGGATAGAGTGTCGGCCTGGGGACTGAAAGGTCCCAGGTTCGATTCTGGTCAAGGGCATGTACCTGGGTTGCGGGCACATCCCCAGCAGGGGGTGTGCAAGAGGCAGCTGATCGATGTTTCTCTCCCATTGATGTTTCTAACTCTCTGTCCCTCTCCCTTCCTCTCTGTAAAAAATCAATAAAATATATATTTTTTTAAAAAGATGGATAATTGGATGGCCCATGTATGTCAATGTCATGGAAAGCTCACTAAACTTCATTCCTCTGATCACATCAATAAATATTTATCTTTTCTACATCTATATAAATAATTCACTAGACGGCATTGTGATATGACTGTAATATTTTCTCTCCACTTAAAGATTAAGGGGGAGTGGTCAACTTCTAGATCCAGATAACCTGAAAACTTCCTGTAACACTTGGAAATGAGGGGGAATAAATATCTTCTATAATAAAAGCGAAACATGCAAATGTGACCGTTACCACCAGCCAATCAGAGCAGCTGTATGCAAATTAACCCAGCCAAGATGGAGGCCAACAGCCAATCAGAGCGGCTGTATGCAAATTAACCCAGCCAAGATGGAGGCCAACAGCCACGGAACTTGAGCAAACCAAAGGGTTCTGTTGCAACTGCCT